>BPTQ01000008.1:369473578-369584862 GCA_019973895.1 Chrysanthemum seticuspe | reverse complement strand
TGGTAGCAAAGATAACTGGCGTTCCCGAAGGATGAGCGAAAGATTAGGCGTTCGTTCCAAGGTCGCGGTTTAGGTTACCCCTTAAAAATCTCTAGGGTTTTGTCGATCATAGAATCTCTGTCGAAAGGAGAGTTTAGCAAGTTCAGAGTACATCTATGAAGGAGAGTATTAATCACTACTAGAAATCTGTCGATTGACTCAGTAGTGCACTTAATATTTAACGCATAAGGGTGCAACATTCAAATCTAAAGTCATAATTTCCAATAGAAATTCGACTACCAACGGATATCAAATAAAATGCCAAATACGAGTGAACGTCGACGGGTCCAAACAGTTACGCTAAAAGCATACACATCGATAGCGCGCAAGGAATATCATCAAAAGAGCAGCATCGATGGAACAACATCGTTCGAAGATAAGGCTTGAGGTACAGGCGTCTGCAACAAGACTAGAAACAAAGCAGGGCTACGGGGATTAGTGATGTCAAATTCTCAACGAGACCCAAAGTCATAAAATATAGCAACCCAAATACAGACGTAGCCTAAACCAATTTCAAACATTTCAATAAGCTCAATGAGCTTATTACAACTTCACACAATACGAATGCAAACTTGTGACCAATCGGGTCTAACTCGACCCGATGCGAAACAAGGTCAGACGGTTCCAACAATTTAAAAAGTAATCGGTAGTCATATCATGACCAGACGGTGACGAAAAACGTTCCATACAAGAGGAAGAATATCACGATAAACAAGAATTGTGAGGCCAGTGTATTGTGTGTATTGTGTGTAGGGGTAAATTTTATAAAATTCAATGCTCGCATACACACACCAAAAACTTTAACATTTTCCGAAATCAAACCGAAAACCAACCGGGCATAATACTATTATAACTACTCCCAGTATTACAAAGTTCACCTCTGAGTTGGACATAGGTGATCAGGCTATGTCCCACTGTCCCTGGCCGAATATAGGTGATCAGTCTATATTCACCCGAGGTTTAATGAATTTTGATATACTCGACTTAGTAACTCTAGCACCATGTCCTTTACTTCCAAAATCCGTTTTCAAAAGACCAAAACAAATGCCCACACTCGAGGACGAGTGATGAGATTATGCAGGGAAAAAGGTGCAAATCTACAACAGGTACAAAACGTAAGTATAAGTATGTCGAAGATACTTACAGTAAATAACAAAGATAAGTTGGCATAAGCCATCAAATAGTAAGACGCACATCTCATCAATTGTAACACAAATAAATTTTCAAGTAAGGCATCAGCTTGGCAGGCATGCACGTGTCGGTCATAGGGTTAAATTTTCGTAAAAATAGTTATAGTCTAGGTTTTGAAAATTACCCAGTTCTCTATAACCTTGGCTCTGATACCACCTGTAACACCCCTAAATTTGGTACAACAGAAGCATTCGGGTTATGGGGTTCTACTCAATTGGTATCACAACACAAAGTATAGAATAACATGTTTATCATAAGAAACTTCATAATCAAAAGTATTATGTTTACAACATTTGAAAATAGTGCGAAAATACAGGCCCATATTAATAAAGCGGTCCCAAATATGACAGTATCCTATGACCGTGCCATGCCATGCAAAAAGCCTCCAAAGTAAGTTGTCTCCTTAAACCTGAAAATACATGCTAAAATGTCAACACGGGGTTGGTGAGTTCATAGGTTTGTAACAAAGTAGTAAACCAGTTTTGCTATGCAGTGGTATATAAGTAGGAAAAGTGTGTAAATAATAGTAAAGTGTAGGGCAAACAGTTATATCACAATCAAACACTTGGCTAGTCAGGTAACCACCCATTTGGCTAGTCAGGTTGTCACCCATATAAACCACCACACTCTTCATCTCTAAATCTTCATCTCCGAATACATGTAAGCCTACCATCTGGAGCTAAAACGTGTGTACTTTTCACAGCTATGTGGGATTCTACCACGCCGTATGAACCACGAAGAAAGTACCATACAATGTTTGTACCACACAGAAATACCACAAAGAATGTTCCACACAGCAAACCACTAGAGCATCTAACGCAAATATATCTGCACACAAGCTTGTCCAAAATAATATAATATGAATTTAGCACAACAAAAGATACAATGTTATTGTAATGATATTTGAATAACCGAACAAGTTATTTAGCGAAGCACATAAAGCTCTCAAGAATCAAGTCATTTGTTTAAGTAACTGCATATATTGAATTTTAGTAAAACAAGCATGTATTCTCCCCCAAAAGTGTTTCAAAACAAGTAAAATAAGGGCCATGAACTCACCTCAGTCCGAAGCAATGCAAGAATCACAACTGACACAACTGGCATCAAGAAGCATAACACAACAGTATCGAGAGTACATGTACAATGGTTCGGGATCGACACAACCTAATAAGTATAAGATTTCGCAACTTTATTCATTTCATGAAAAAACAACTTGCTTAATCCATGAGATTTGTTTCGATGTACATAAAACTTTAAAAACAAGAATCTTATATAATTTTGATAGCAAATGCTATTTTATGCATCTTACAAAAAACAATTTTTGTTTTTTAGCTCACTTTAATCTTCATCTACAATTACATCTTCAATTGCAGCAACAGTCAATTCACTTTTATTAAACATGCAGTAATTAAAACACTAGGTTCACTTATTAAAAAAACGATAAAAAATAGATTTTTATGGAATCAGAAAATATGTTTAAATTCATATTTCTTTTAAAACATAATTATTAGAAAAGTGAAACATGTAATATTTAATTCCTTTCTTATCATTTTCAAAATCACCCACTGTTTTAATATATAAAATATAACGCTACCTAAACATGTTGTCTAATTTTTTAATACTTTGATAGCGAAAAAAAAACACCTCAAATTGTTTGCAAAAATACGAAAACTCATACTCACTTTATCCTAAAATTATTGTCCTCATTGTTATTTTTTGGGATGTCCCAAAATGGTAGTATTCCTCTTCTTTGTAAAGACTATCAACCAATCAAAAGAGAGTTTAGTGGGTGGTCATGATATTTGATTGGTTGAATAGTGTAGTGGCCCCAATTTTTATTAAATTGTGTATTTTTTGTCTAGGGACAATAATTTGAGACGAAGAGAGTATAACTTTTCCGCAAAGTTTTCCAAAACATAAAAAATATGAAAATGAACAATAACATTATAATCTCTATGTCGCAAAATAATTGTCCCTCAACAAAAGGTAAAAAGTTTAATAAAAAATTTAATTATTGCAACTTTTTTTTCCCTATTTTTTGTAGAATAATAGTTTTGGCTTTACTAAGTAATTAATTACTTCTTTAAATGTTTAAATAATAAATTTAAGCTGAAGCAATGTGTCAGCTCGATCAAGCTAAGTTATTTGATTATAGTAATTGACAACTAGGGTGTGTTTACCACAGAGTATTTAAAAGCATTCGAGAGTAGTGAATGGTGAACGTTAGGCTTTGTTATTTCTAATGCTTGCTTGTCAAGCAACGTATAGTTTTTGTCTTTTCTAGAGAGGTAAGACAACGATAGCCTCGATGGTAAGTAGAGTGTCTCGAAAAGATGCAAGGTGTAGCTCGTGGGGCAAGTTTGTGAAGGAAATCTAAATTCAGGTAACAAAGACAACCGAAGATACGAAGGCGTGAGTAATAAGGTGCTTTGTTAAATAATTTTGAAAGAGGAATGACAAATATTGTTAAATATTTAAACTTTTATCATTTTTCATTTTAATGCATAGAATTGTTTTCTCGCAATGACTAAAAATTGAACCCATAAGTGTTGCATCAATGGTCATGCTAGAACCACAAGTTTTCATGTATAATTATTTACCGCTATACAACATCGCTTTTTGCATGTATTCGTCTAGTTTAGATAAACGACAGACAATAATATTTCCGTAATAAAACCAAATGGCTTGTGTCTTAATAATACCCTTTATTGTGTAAGAAACTCTTCAAACAAATGGTTGTGGGTTTAAGTCCTACTTAATACATGTGAAAGATAATTATCGTATTTATTGTGAGTTAGATAGTTGTCCTTCAAAAACAAAATATCTATACTACTTATAAAGCATTTAACACTCTCTCTCCTAAATTTTTTTAAGATGTTATTAATGTGTTTTTTAAGCATTACAATTTTTAATGCATAATTTACACAATACATAGCTTTTACTAATTAATCTTTCACAACATTTTAATGCTTCATTTATTATTTCTTTTTGAATTAGTATATTTTTAATGAAAAAATGCACATATAAATGAATATGATTTTAAAATGCATGCAAAACTACAAAGTTCCAAAACTATTATTATATCGTAAGAGTGTTTCGAGAACCAATCTAAATAAATTTTGAATTATTTTAAATAAAATTAACCACAAAAGTAAAAAACGGTTTTTTGTAAATATCGGGATATTTCTTTGAAGTCAAATGATGCAAATATGCAAAGTGCTAAGTGCTAATTCAATGATTAATATATTATTCTACTATTCATGGATAATTCTAAATGATTGCTTAAACATGTAAGTTTGATTTGCATTATAAACATTCTTTTAGTTATATCTTCTATCTATGTGGGACAAGTGTTATAAATAATATTAATGATATAAACATTTTCATAAATATATACTCTAGAAGATGTATACATTATAAGCGCTTTCTTTGACAAGTGTAATAAACAATATTAATGATACACACATGTTAAAAAATATATTTTATTTACTTATTACGAGGTGTTCATTATTACATATATATTTAAAAAAATGTTTCTACTTACTTGTGACTACGGATCACTATCAACTAATTTGACCATAACCCCATAACATTATTGACTACCGCGACGCAAAATCATGCCACTTTCAATTGTTTTTATATGAATTAGTTTGATATTATCCATCACTTTTTTAAAAGTTACTCAAACTTATTATGGTTTCGCTATTGATAAAGTTATTGTAAGAGAAAACATAAAATTGAAAACATTTTTTGCCAAAAATTTTATTACTTGATTTCAGCCGCCGCAACGCGCGGGTACCCTACTTTTGATGCTATTCATAATCTAATAATAGCACTTGAAAACCAATTGAGACTCAAGGTTAGAGGTATTAGATGTGATAATGGGACTGAATTCAAGAACAATCTTATGGATGAATTTTGTGCCAATAAAGGGATCAAGAGGGAGTTCAGTATTGCAAGAACACCACAGCAGAATGGTGTTGCAGAGAGAAAGAATAGGACTTTGATTGAAGCAGCCAGAACAATGCTTGCAGATTCACAATTACCTATTCAATTCTGGGCTGAAGCTGTAAGTACTGCTTGTTATGTGCTTAACAGACTATCAGTCACCAAACCTCAGATGAAGAAACCTTATGAGTTGCTGATGGGCAACAAACCCAACATTCGTTTTATGAAGCCTTTTGGATGCCCTCTAACAATTCTAAATACAATTGATAATCTGGGAAAGTTTGATGGCAAGTCAGAAGAAAGATATTTATTGGGATATTGTACCAACAGCAAGGGATTTAGAGTGTACAACAGAGTCACCAAGAAGGTTCAAGATTGTCTTTATGTTGAATTTTTAGAAGATCAAGAAACTCAGAAGGGTAAAGGTCCTGATTGGATGTTTGATCTTGAAGTTTTGACTCCTTCTATGAACTATGTACCTGTTAGAGAAGAAAATCAACCTATACACAATGGAGAAGATTTACAGTATGTTGTTCATGGAGTCCATATTAGACCTGATGTTGTTCCTGATGAAGAACCCATACCTGTTGAACCAAAGCAAAGTACTGATGAACCAAAATCCTCACTATCTGCTGAGGATCAAGCTATTGAAGAGGAACTTAATCAGATGCTTTTTCAAGATGTAGTAGCACATTCTTATAATGATGATCAAATAAGAGCTTATGTAGAAGCAAAGAAAAAGAACAAGAATGCAGAGTTCTATCACAGTACTTTGGGTGACAGTACTTTCGATCAAAGTACTGTTGCACCTAATGACAGCACTTTGGATGATTTGGATGATCCTACCATGCCCGGCTTAGAAGATACTGATGATGAGTTAGATGATGAAGGTATTTTCTCAGATTCCAATGAAGATGCTGATTTCACTAATTTGGGTGATAATTATGAAGTTCCACAGACTTCTACCTTAAAAATTCATAAAGATCATCCTACTGGTCAAATCATTGGACCTTCTTCTCATGGAGTGCTCACAAGAACCAAAGCTAAGGGTTTTTCTACATCTCATAATGCTTTACTTAGCTTTGTTTATAAACAAAACAGGTTGAATCACAAGGATCATCAAACATGTTTGTTTACTTGTTTTATCTCTCAAGAAGAACCCAAGAATATTGCTCAGGCATTAACTAAAGAGAGTTGGGTTGAAGCTATGCAAGAAGAACTTCTTCAATTTAAACTTTAAAAAGTTTGGGTACTATATGATCTACCTGATGGAAAGAAGGTCATTGGTACAAGATGGGTGTTCAGAGTCAAGAGAGATGAAAGAGGGAATGTCATCAAGAACAAGGAAGGTTAGTAGCTCAAGGCTACAGACAAGAAGAAGGAGTAGATTATGATGAAGTATTTGCTCCTGTGGCAAGGATTGAAGCTATTAGAATATTCCTAGCTTTTGCATCCTATATGGGATTTCAGGTTTATCAAATGGATGTCAAGAGTGCCTTTTTATATGGCAAAATCACAGAGGAGGTGTATGTTAAACAACCTCCTGGTTTTGAAGATCCTGCACATCCAAACAAAGTCTACAAGGTGGTTAAGGCTCTTTATGGCCTTCATCAAGCACCTAGAGCTTGGTATGAGAGGCTCTCTATTTTTTTATTGCAACATGGTTCCAGGAGGGGAGCCATTCACAAAACTTTGTTTATCAAGAGAGACAAGAAGGATATCATGTTGGTTCAAGTATATGTTGATGATATCATATTTGGAGCTACTAAACAGTCTATGGTTAAGGAGTTTGAGAAGCTGATGCAGAATGAATTTCAAATGAGTTCAATGGGTGAGTTAACTTTCTTTTTGGGACTTCAAGTTAAGCAGTCAAATGAGGGAATTTTCATAAGTCAAGACAAGTATGTATCTGACATACTTAAGAAGTTCAATTTTGATGCAATGAAGCCAGTCACTACACCTATTAAATCTATCAACTCATTGGGCAAAGATGAAGATGGACAACCTGTTGAAGTCAAGTTGTACAGATCCATGATTGGATGTCTTATGTACCTCACTGCATCTAGACCTGATATTATGTTTGTTGTTTGTCTATGTGCAAGATATCAAGTCTCACCTAAGGTCTCCCATATGAATGTAGTAAAACGGATTTTTAGTTATTTGAAACAACAACCTAAGTTGGGGTTGTGGTATCCAAAGGATTCACCTTTTCACTTACAAGCCTTTTCAGATAGTGATTATGCTGGTGATAACTATGATAGAAGATCAACAACTGGAGGTTGCCAATATCTTGGAAGAAGATTAGTCTCGTGGCAATGTAAGAAACAAACTATTGCAACAACATCATCTACTGAAGCAGAATATGTGGCTGCTGCAAGCTGTTGTGGACAAGTTTTGTGGATGTAGAATCAACTCTTGGACTATGGGTTCAATTTCAAGAATACTCCTATCAACATTGATAATGAGAGTACAATTTGCATTGTGAAGAATCCAGTTTATCACTCCAAGACCAAGCACATTCAGATTAAGCATCACTTCATCAGAGATTGTTTTGAGCACAAGCTCATTAATGTTGTCAAAGTTCACACGGATAATAATGTAGCTGATTTACTCACCAAAGGCTTTGATGTTTCAAGATTCAATCACTTGGTGGTAAGCATTGGAATGATTAATTATTGAGCTACATTTAAGGGGAGGACTATTTAGTATAAATATAGTCATATGCATTGCTTGAGGGGAGGCAATTCATGTTTATTTGAAGTGTTTGCTATTGTAAAGAAGAGAATGGGAAAGTATTGTTTTTTGGTTACATGAAAGTACTGCTTTGGAAAGTACTGCACACGTGGAAAGAACTGTTTGTCTTATCAAAGTACTGTTCCAACGGTAATATTGAGGGGTAAACTTCACTAACGGTAACTTTGTTATTAAGGGTTGTGATTTTTTAAATCTCGCCTATAAATAACTACTCTCCGAATTTACCTCTCATCTTTATACAGTATAATCTTTTCCATATTTCTCTCTCTTTCACCTATATTCTTCATCAAATCACTTTCTCTATAAACAAATCATCAATGGCAAATCGCAATACAGTTTCAAAACACAACATGGTGGCGAATCTAGAAAAAACTGAAGCTAATGCCATCTTCCATGACATCATTGATTTTCTCACTGGATCTCCGATTAGTTATGCGCTTTTAGTGGAACCAGATATAATTGAGCCATGGATTCAACAGTTTTGGGCTAATGCTAGGGTTCATATGGAGAATGATGATTCGTATATTCAAGATAAAGTTGCTGGGAGGATAGTGAAGGTTTCTGAAGCTGCAATTTGTGAGGATTTATTGTTTGATGATGAAGAAGGGGTTGTTCGTTTTGATAAGCAATTGATTTGGGATACATTCAGAGACATTGGGTATAAAGGGTCCTTAACTGAACAAACATTAGAGAAACCCTTATTTTGTCCCCACTGGAAGTATTTAGTTCATGTATTGCTTCATTGTATTTGTGCTAAAAGTACATCATGGGAGCAATTTGGTTCTAACATAGCATCTGCTATAGTGGGATTGGCTACAAATCGAATTTTCAACTTTTCAAGGCTAATCTTAGATGGAATGCTCTCACACATCTCTCATGGATCAAGATGGTTGATGTATCCATGGTTTATTCAAGTGTTCTTAAATAAGCAACTTACTGATGTACCAAAGCCTACCAGTATACTACCTGTTGTGGTACAACCAACCAATATTTTCACTTTTATGGCCAGGAAAAGTGATCTATTCACTGGAAGGCACACTCCATTAACCACTTCTATGATGGAGGTTGTTCAAGCACTAAGAGATGAGGATGCAGAGAGTGATGTCAGAGAAGGTACTGCTTCAACACAAGGTACTGCTTCTCAAAGTACTGCATCACAAGGTACTGCTTCGCAAGATGCTAAAATTCAAGCCGATACTGCAGTGTCACCTCCACCATCTCTACAAGCTTCTGCTCATGATTCTCAACAAGAAGAACACCCATCATCCTCTCCCAATGATTATACTTCAACAGATGGGCTTCAAACATCTGGAGGAGATGAGGGTATAGTTCTCAACAATTATGCTTTATCAAGAGAATTGACTAGATTGAAGAAATCTTTTGAAGAACAGGCTACTCAGATTAAGCAGTTGAAGCTTAAGTTTAGAAGACTCAAGAAATTTGTCTGGCCATTGGTTCAACATCATCGTTTATGGGTCAAGTCTCAAAGAAAGCAAGGCAGGCCGGTTAGGAAATTTATAATTAGTTCACCATAGATGAAAGAACTAACTAGTCCAAAAGGGTACAGCTTTTGGTAAAGACAAATCAAATCTGTTGATAGCTGATGATTTGCTAAAAATCATATGGTTATCAATATACCATGGCCTTACACACCAAAACATTTGGCTACTCCAGAGTTAATGGCTTTGGTAAAGAGAAATCAGAATCCATTAAATTTCAATGATTCACCTCTCACAGGAGTTTACACACCTGGAAGTGATGAGAATAGATTGCAACTTAAACTGAGTTAATGTACAAATTGTCATATGTTGTTGTGTTGCTGAAAAGATGGAGCTTGCTGAATGATGTTGTAAAAGAATTATTTCTAAAGAATACTTTGATAATGCTGATCTAAGCACAGAGACTACAAAGATACAATCCAAAGACAAAGACACAATCTTTCTTTGAAGATGGAGAAGTTAAAGATAAATTTACAAAGGAACTTAAAGTCAAGCAAGTAGAATTCAAGTTAGGGGAGGATTGTTGGGATATGAAAGTGCTGAAGAATGACAAAGTACTGGAAGAAGTCAAAGTACTGCTAAAGAAAAAGTCAAAGTACTGCTGTCGAAGTCAAAGTACTGCAAAGCTAAAGAACTGCTATATTCGTTTATGGAAAGCTTTGTTATTCTAGAATATTCTTTGTTTAGATTGCTTGTCATACAAGGTTACAAATTGTAAACCGACTAAGGTTATCCTTAAGCCTATAAAAGGACCCCTAGATTGGCATTAGAGATACGACTTTTAGAGATAAGAATACGTGCATTATTAGAGTTTTAGAGAGTTCGATATTAGTGTTTTTAGAGTTGTTTAAGAATCTGCATAACGAGCAGATTTAGAGTTATTAATAAAATCGTTGAAAGTTAAAGTTATATTCTTCTTAGCTTTGTTAAGTAAATTCCGCATACTTAATAGAGTTTGCTCAGTGTTTCATTGTTAATAACTTAGGATTTATCCCAGGTTGTTAAACCCTTAACAAGCTATATAGTTAGTTGGTTAGAGTACATCGATCCAACAACATGTTGAAGAAATTTGATGATCATGAGATTTGGTATGATGATAAGGGTTGATGTTATGATTTATTGTGTTGTGCATGTTGGTACTTTGGTATATACACTTTCATGGAGTATATTTTGTCACCGCTTGAATTGATACTTGAACAAAGTTGACTATGGGGTTGTGTGTTCGGTATTTCTCATTTGAATTTGAAGTGACGTTTTCCGGGCACGTTTACTAATTTCGTCTTTCTTCTTTCTACCCTTCTGCGAATATGACTTGTTTGGGCATTTATAGAGTGTGATAAAGACTTGGCTATTTAGTTACGGTTGTGATTCTTTCTCGCTTAACCCACAACGTAACTATCACTTCGGTGTCTCACGCAGTTGAGGATACGTCAAGAGGTTTTGTACATTGGGTACACCGTTTCTTCTTCACAGGCAGTACTTGTACTGATCAACGGGGAACCGTGGGCCATGTACCTCAATTCAACGAAAGTGATCAAAGATACTTTCGTATGTTTTATTGCTAACTGTTGTTTGCAGGTACATTTGGACGGTTGCAGCTGATCAGAATTGAGAAGTCAATCCAAAGCCGCATGCTCACAGCATCCACACTTAATTTAAAGAAATCATGACAAGTGCCAATCTTCATAACCTGGCTCAGATATTTTTATACTATGCTTCTGCTATGCTGCTGCAAATATCTTGAACCAGAAAAAGCTTCCGCTACTCTGATGAAAAGATGTCATGATACTGAAAGTGTGAGCATGTCGGTCCAAAAGTCACAACATCACATGAAGGCAACACAATAAAGGGTGATCAAGAGATCTACTGTGGCTGATGATCTCAATGAAAGCTCGAAGATCATCAAAGATGTGGATCAGTTCAAAGACCTCCACTTAAAGTACAAAACTATGCGGACTTTGAAGAATCGCTACTAAAGCACAAAGATTGCGGAACTTGAAGAATTGAAGTCTACGAGCTCAGAATAAAGACAAAGATAGAATGCTATGATGCAAAATGTATTTCATGGGGTGACCTCCCTTAGGGGGAGATTGTTAGGAATTGGAAATTCCATGTTAAAGTGTCGGCCACCCCAATTATGGTCTAGCATATGTTAGCTCGTAGACTTGTTGTTATTTACGTTGTTTAGTAGTTAATTAGTAGCGTAGATTAGTTTAGTGTAACACCGTGGAGGAAGGACGGGTCTTTACCCACTGTATGCCTGATCCACAGTCCGACAGGAGGACGAGTAGGTTGTAAGTATAAATACCCCTTCCATCCTTGTAAGGGGTGTTGCTTCTTGGAATCTAACATTGCATTTGTTGTTTTACAACTCTCTTTCAAGAACATCCTCTCTACTCTCTTCATCTATCTAAAATGGCTTTCTTGTATCATCATAATCCTATACCACCCGAATCATCAAACAACATAAAATATACGATCCTAATAAGTCCTCTTTTTTCAAATAATAGTTTTCGCCAGTTAGTCCATCCGTTAATAATAGTTTTCGCCCATTTTTTACGTTTTTATCCATTTCGTCCGTTTTTATCCGTTTTCGATCGTTTTTTGTCGGTTTTCGTTCATTTTTATCCATTTCCGCCCATTTTGTCCGTTTTCTTTCGTTTTTTATCCGTTTTCGCACGTATTTACGTTTTTATATGTTTTCGTCCGTTTTTCTACGTTTTTGTCTGTTTTATCCGTTTTCGTCTGTTTTTTACGTTTTCACCCATTTCTTACGTTTTTGTTTCTTTTTTATCCGTTTTCGACCTTTTTTTTACGTTTTTGTCCGTTTTTATCCATCTTCATTTGTTTTTTATCCGTTTTCGACCATTGTTTTACGTTTTTATCTGTTTTTATCCGTTTTCATTCATTTTTTATCCGTTTACGCTCGTTTTTTACATTTTTATATGCTTTCGTCCGTTTTTTACGTTTTTGTCCGTTTTTATCCGTTTTCGTATGTTTTTTTACGTTTTCACCCGTTTATTACCTTTTTGTCTGTTTTTATCCGTTTTCGTTTGTTTTTTATCCGTTTTCGCCCGTTTTGCCGGTTTTATCCGTTTTCATTCATGTTTTATCCGTTTTCGCACGTTTTTATATGTTTTCGTCCGTTTTTTTATGTTTTGTCCGTTTTTATTAGTTTTCGTCTGTTTTTTACGTTTTCGCCCATTTTTTACGTTTTTGTCTGTTTTTTATCCGTTTTTTTCGTTTTTATCCGTTTTCGTTCGTTTTTTATCCGTTTTCACCTGTTTATTACGTTTTTATCCGTATTCATTCGTTTTCGCACGTTTTTATATGTTTTCGTCCGTTTTTTACATTTTTGTCCGTTTTCGTCCCTTTTTTATGTTTCGCCCATTTTGTACGTTTTCGTCTGTTTTTATCTGTTTTCGTTCGTTTTTTATCCATTTTCGCCCGTTTTGTCCGTTATTATCCGTTTTCATTCATTTTTATACCTTTTCGCACGTTATTTACGTTTTTATATGTTTTCGTCCGTTTTTTACGTTTTAGTCTGGTTTTTATCCATTTTCGACCATTTTTTTACTTTTTTTAACGTTTTCATTCGTTTTTATCCGTTTTCGCACATTTTTTACGTTTTTATATGTTTTCATCCATTTTTTTACATTTTGTCTGTTTTTTTCCCCTTTTTTACGTTTTTATCCGTTTTCGTTTGTTTTTTATCCGTTTTCGCACATTATTTTACGTATTCGTCCGTTTTTATCCGTTTTCATTCATTTTTTTATTCGTTTTCGTCCTATTGTTTATGTTTTTATCCGTTTTCGTCTGCTTTTATATGTTTTCGTCCGTTTTATTATGTTTTTGTCTGTTTTTATCTGTTTTCGTCCGTTTTTATACGTCTTCGTCCCTTTTTTACGTTTTTGTCTCTTTTAAAACATTTTCGTTTGTTTTGTCTTCTTTTTCCGTTTTTGCTAGTTTTAACCCCCAAAAAAAGGTAAAAAAACAGATGAAATCATTGAAAAAATTTCCAAAAACGTAAAAAAACGGACGGAAACATAAAAAAAGGCGAAAACTACCCAAAACGGACGAAATCGTATAAAAACTGACAAAACCGTAAAAAAGGGCGAAAACGGATTAAAAAATGAACATAAAGGATAAAACGGATAAAAATGTAAAAAACATATGAAAAACGTAAAAAACCCGGCGAAAACGAATGAAAGCGGATAAAAACAGACAAAAACGTAAAAGAACGGGCGAAAACGTAAAAGAACGGAGGAAAATGGACAAAAACGTAAAAAGCCTGACGAAAACATATAAAAACGTAAAAAAAAACGTGCGAAAACGGATAAAAAACGAATGAAAACGGATAAAAACGGGCAAAAACGGATAAAAAAACGAACGAAAACGGATAAAAAAGACAAAAACGTAAAAAAACATGCGAAAACGAAAAAAAGGGACCAAAGCATATAAAAACGTAAAAAACGTGCGAAAACAGATAAAAAAAGAATGAAAACGGATAAAAACGTAAAAATGGGCGAAAACAGATAATAAACCAACGAAGACGGATAAAAACGGACAAAACGTAAAAAACGGTCGAAAATGGATAAAAGACAGACAAAAACGTAAGAAATTGGTGAAAACGCAAAAAAAGACGAAAACGGATAAAAACGTAAAAAAATGGACGAAAATATATAAAAACGTGAATACGTGCGAATACGGATATAAACGAATGAAAACGGATAAAAACGTAAAAAAATGGGCGGAAACGGATAAAAAACGAACGAAAACGGACAAAAACGGTCGAAAACGGATAAAAACGGACGAAAACGGATAAAAACGGACAAAAACGTAAAAAACGGGCGAAAACTATTATTAACGGAGGGACTAGCTGGCGAAAACTATTATTTGAAAAAATAGGACTAACGGTGCAAAATTATTAACGGAAAATGAGCTACAACTATTAATTATTAATGTATCTAAAAAACTAACTTTATGGTGGTCAAGACAGATTCAATCTATGTTACTTTAAGATTTGAGAATTGCTAGAGGTATGAATGTAGTTGTCGACTTAAACATTTGAATGAGTATTACTAGAGGTACGAATGTAGTTGTTGAGCTACAAACTTACACATACGACATCGCGTTGCTATATTGAGAAAATGTCTATGGGTTTATTTCAATATACATAACGAAATAATCATATTTTAACTAAGTAAATTTTCAACTTGCTATTATACTTACTATGGAGTAACAAAAAGTGTAAGCTACTAGCTTCCATCCTCTAAAGAATCGACAACACACAAACAATAATAACCATTAATATTTTTTAGGCAAAATTTCATGTATATCCTTGTAAATTTCAAAAATTACATATATATATCTTTTTTACCAGTTTTTTATGCATAAAGTACAATGCTTTTAATGCATCAAAAGGATATATATGTAATTTTTGAATTTTGCAAGGATATATATGTAAATGCTTATTTATTTTTTTATTTATATATTTTTTTTTTTGAAAAAGTTTTAGGTTGCTAGAGCTATATCTAGAGAACCCAAAGGATACCACCTAGGTGCATCTCATCTAAGCTAACGTCACTTATGATGACATCCTTTTTAAGGTAACTAATTATCTCCATCTACTTTTATCTAAGCTAATGTCACTTATGATGACATCCTTTTTAAGGTAACTAATTATCTCCATCTACTTTTTGCACCACATAAATTTTAATTTGAAGTGCTAACACTTGGACAAGCCTATACGTCATTTGCTTGCATTATATATGTGCCAGACATCCATAAATATATCACAATTTAGAGTGTAGAAACTATTTTCTAACTTGGTAACCTATTCGAGTAGGGTGAAATTGTGACGATGGATTAGCTTTTAAATTTCCATTTTAAGGTTTCTTAATTGTATAAAACTTTCCCTATTTAATGAATGTTACGTGCAAGTAATGTTAGACTTATTTTAAGATTTCTTTATTCACATAACTTATAGTTTTCTTCAACTCTCAAAATGCTCATTGATCACAAGATAGAAAGTTTTGATAATCTTATATTTTGGCCAACAATTTGATATCTAAAACTATAAAAAGATTAACTATTTTGAGACACTATAGATATATGTCGGCTGACTAACAAAAAAAGTTACAATTTAATATTTTTTTTTTCTTTTTTCAAATAAAAATTCTTTTCAGGTTTTAAAAATGTTAATGGGCCACAAGAAGTCAAGAATTGAAATATTGAATATTGTGTTACTTGAATAAAAGTCAACACTTGAGTAAAGAGAAGTGACATTATATGCTACTCATAGATCAAATATCAAATTTGCTATTCTTAAAACTTAAAAAATAGTGTAAAAATGTAAAATAATTTGCTTAATTACCTTTAATTAAAAATATAACATCCATAACTAAATTAATATTTTATATATTGTCTAGTCTTGAAAGTTTTATCATTTTTTATTTATAGCACATAAACTATTTTCTCGCAATTACTACAAATTGAACTCGTAAATGTTGCATCAAAAGTCACACCAAATTTACAAAGTTAGACACTGTTGCTTTGGACGGGTATTCGTCTAATAAACATAGATATGAATTTTAAAAACCAAATTATGTAAGAGTATTCAAGTGTTGACGTACATTACAAAGGGTGATGATATGCATACCATTTTATTTGATAGCACACCGTACAACACTGTAATGCACAAAATGTGATGTGTGCATCAAAATGAGTGGTGTATGCACCAATGTCATGTGTTTAAACAAAAATTAAAATAAAAACAATTTAGTTGTTCAAAATGACAAATTCGTGTTTTCCTTCATTATATAAAAGATTAGATTTAGAAGTCACTAAAATGTAAAAGAACAATAAACAAAATAGACGGATTAAGGGTTAACAAATTTATGTGAATTATCATACCACTATAACAGGTTGTTCAGTAATCTATATCACTTTCTAATTCTAACTACATTTGAAATCAAATTTATTAAAGAGAATGTTAAAAGTAAATCCCTTTTAAAGTGGCTATACTACATTTGTTGTATTATGCCAAAAGAGTTCATTGTGTAAGCAAGCAAATGTAACTCTTTCTCTTATAAATATTAGCACTTTACACACTTAAATATAACTTTCACCACTTCTAAATGGCAATGGAGTCTTCTTCAATGGCTGTCCGTGACCACATGGATGCTAACAGTTCTTCGAAGAGACCTACCGGTGGCTGGAAATCCGCCATTTTTATCATATGTAAGCTCTTTGGTCCAAGTTTAATTTTTCTTTTACGGTGTCATATATATCTATCCGTAAATACATAAGATTCCCTTTTATCGGACGTACGTGTTGATGTTACAGTTGTGGAATTCGGAGAGCGATTTGCTTACTATGGGGTATCAGGAAATCTCATCAATTACCTAACAAAAGTTCTACATGAACCTGTTGCTACAGCTGCCCAAAATGTCAACATATGGCATGGCGTCTCGGCCATCTTTCCCCTTGTTGGTGGTTTTTTAGCGGATTCTTATTTTGGTCGATTCAACATCATCATCTTCTCATCGATTACCTATCTCTTGGTACGTACGTTTTTCATATTCAGATACGACCAGTTTCTTTTATTTCTAAACATGCCTAACCTTATACTAGCTAGTTGTCTTTTGGAAAAGCTATTGAACTTTTTATTACATATGATATTCTCTATGGTAAATGCGGATACGTTACAACATTTAAGGGTGAAAATTATATGATTAATTCAACATTGCACAATATATATGTTCTTCCGTCATAAAGTAATAGTCCAAGTTTAATTTAATTGTCTACTACTTAAGTCATTAAAGGCATTTTGGTCATCTCCCACTGAAAGAAAAAGAGACGCTAAAGGAACCATCACTAAACGTCTTTATTGACGCTTAACATCAGTCACATAAGGCCTATTAGATTTTATGTCTAACAGTTATGTGTCAATATAGGTCCTGAAAGAAAAACTTAAAACAATTTATTAGTGACTGAATTATTCAGTCACCAAAAGTCTTGAACAATCGTTTTTCTATTTTTACCATATTTTTCTCATTTCTACTGCATTTAAATGATGCATTTGTTTACAAACTAGTATTCACCCATTTCCAAAATGTATATGTCTACATGTTAATTAAGATCAATACTGGACAAACCTGGTCGAAGACTTCTTCTTCTCGCTCATTATCCACTTTCAGCAGTTCCCGTTCCTCAACATCAAAAGTTGACTTAGGAAAGTCAACAGTATGCTTGTACTTTCCATCACCTTGCTTTGTTCCTAAATAATGGAATACGTTAATCAGTTAAAGCTTAAAATCTTAAATGGTCAGCATACAACTCGTGACTAACTTTTAGTAAGATGATTATAATCTTTATTTTAATGCCAAATGATGAACAACTTCCCAACATCAGTATCTAAATTACTATGTTACAAATATAAAACTCGCAAAATTTGTAAACCTGTTGGTTTCCAAGTTTTTTTAATTGAATCCCTTCACATCGCATACATCTTCACTTGAGATTTACAAAGAATTATAACAGTAATAATTTATAGTAAATTAATTTTACCTGAATCACCAATAGCAACACTTTCTTAAGAACACCGAATTGAAAAATCACCATCACTTCCTGTCGTAACATCAAACTCATCAAAATCCGAGTCTGAACCCAAGTCTCGGCGATCACCCCATTCCTTAGACACAGACTCTGTACCATGGTCCGAAAGTGGAACTTTTAGCTCGGACACAGGAACAGGCAACGGTTCCTCATTTAAATACTTATCATGGAGCAGTTCCATTCATGTGGCCCGACCCGCTGAATCATATCAAAGCAGTTTTTTTACTAGAGAAATCTCGTCTTGGGATCGGTTAAGAAGACATGATGCTAACCCGCTTGGGTTCTCCACGTTTTCAAAGTTAATTATTTGGTAATCAGGAAGCTGTGCACAACCGGGCCAGAACCAGTGTTCTTTGACGGAGCCTTTAGAGCTGGTGGTTTGGAAGCAGGCTCGATTGATAGTTTGGAAGCGGCTTGATCTACAAAGCTGGACTTTGATGAGTGGTTGAACAGTTACGGCCGTCTGTCCAAGAGTGATATGTGTTTACAGCAAGCTTCACTGCACAAAAGTTATAAAAAAAGAAAAGTAAATAACAATACTAGAAACATTAACGCTAACAAGCAAAACTGAAAGCAGGAAAATTTATTAAAAAAGACTTCTTACTTTAGGCGAGTGGCACCAAACCTCTCGGCAAACAACTGAAGGTCGGATAGCGTGTCATGATTAAAACCAGCAGCAGAAGCACGAGCACAAGCTGTATTCAAATCCTGCTCCACAGCAGTCAGCCGTAGATCAATTGCCCTCAAAAGTTCCTTCCTGTAAATAATAAGAAAACGGAGTAAAACAGTCGGCACAACTAACATTAAATCGAGAAAAGATCATGAATTTGATGGTAATTTAACAAGGAGTGTTTACTTTGTCGCATCGGCTCTGGCTGCTGCGCCTGATCTACCATCACCTGGATTATATTATAAGTACCAAGTTAGCCCAGATTATTCGAGTCTATTTGGAATCAAGTTAAAGTCTTTCAATTCCTATAACTAAACACGACTTAATTTCTCAAAGCTTTGATCAAAGAGCAAGAGAATATAAAAACTAGAATTAGCGGCCGATGTACCACATCCTTATATAAGATTACATATTAGAGATGGATTCATGTAAAATGGAAGAAATAATTAGAAAAAGTATGGCAGGAGAATGAAAAAAGTGCCATGGGGAAATGTTGCCAAAGTATTATATTCCTTTATTAGCATGATCTAAGCCAAATCCGGGCTCAAGAATATGTCCTTGTTATGAACTATATTAAATTCTCGCATTTTGAAACTTCTTTTAGAAAATGTGTTACAAGTGTAAGCCGGTACATATAAAGCCTATACTTTTATTTGTTTTTCAACATTAAACACTTCGTAATCCATCAGTATAAGCTATTATTGTAAACGACAGCTAAGAACTGATCACCATCCATTTTCTTTACGCAAAAAAATTAATAAAGATCCGCTTGAAGTAGTTATCATTTACGATTTCATCAGTGGTCACTGGTAAAGAATGAATGAGAACTAAAGCTAATGACCCCTAATTATCCTAGTCGGTTTTCAATAAACCTCTCCAATAACACATAGGAAGTTAGGAACATAGCTAAATAAATACGGAGTACATTGTTTAGGTATTGCACTTAGTATTTTATGTAACTACCACCCAATAAACATACTGAATTAGATGCTAGTCAAGAACCACGTAGTAGTAACTAACTGTTCTGTGCAATGAATAAACTAGTTCTGCAAGTTTGGATATATCCGTAGTTATCAGGTACCATAGAACCTAAGAATAACATCCATCTCCTATATCGCGTAACAATAGCATTAGTACCCTCTTAGTAAATCAAGTGGCTGAAATAATCAATTTTAAGTACACAAATCAAGTAAGAAAGATGATGGGATATATGACATACCTGAGTTACTCAAAGTTGTATAGAAAAACATGTGAAACCTTTAATTATACCAACACTAAATAGGAATAGTTAGTTTTCAAAAAATCTTCTTCTACATCACTTGTGGTGCATGTAGCAAGACAAGATGTATCCGCATCAGAAAATTTTGTTTCTCTATCAATTTCATCAAAAGAATCACTAGATTTGAACTCATCCGACGATCCAGATTCCTCTATGGTCGCTTTTACTCCAAGACTATCACAAACTACATACTGAATGATGACCATAACTCAAATGAACTTTGAATAAAAAAGATTTAGCTTCTACTCTGCCACTCGCTATTATCAATAAAAGCCTCTTTCAGCTTAGTTCTATTTATATCAAGATAGATATTGTTAAATTTCTGAATTAGAACTATTTTAGACAAAAATGAACCTAAAAACCTTATCACATTGAAAAATGCAGTTTAGGCAACAGCAAGAAATATGACTGATGCTGATCACCCCTAGATTGAGTGTAATACCCTTACAGGTGGAAGTTAACTTTCCTTAATGAACAAGCCTAGTCCATTGTCTTTTGCTAGGCATATTTCTCAACATCAAGCTTTCTGTGCATCTTTTAAAGAAACACACTATCATTCATACAAAAAGCCAAATCAATACTCCATACAAAGCCAAATGAACTTCAAAAAGCCATGAATTAATTATTCCAATCAATGTTGTTATAATTATTGTCTAACTCTGAAATTGACCTGAACTTGTATTAACAGCAACATATTAAGTACTAACAATAGCATAATTTGTGTACTAGGGATTATTAATGTTGGCTATATCTGTGGCGACAATACACCAGAAGCATCAAGCAGTGCCATTCTTTATCGCACTTCACGTGCTCAACATTGATGAAGGCGGCCATCGTCCGTGCATTCAGACATTTGCTGCTGACCAGTTTGACGACGATATTCCAGAAGAAAAAGCAGTCAAGAGCTCATTTTTTAACTGGTGGTATTTGGGGATTGTACTTGGAGGCATAAGTGCCATACTAGTTGTGAGTGTTGTGCAAGAACACATTGGTTGGGGCTGGGGGTTTGCTATACCTGCAATGGTGGTGGCAGTCGTATTTATTGTGTTCTTAGCTGGGAAAAATACATATCGTCGGGAGGTTAAGGTGGGAAGCCCAATTACAAAGGTGGCGCAGGTGATTGTGGCAGCGGTTAAAAAGAGGAACTTGTCCCTAGAAAATGAGTTCAACGTGTATGGTGAAGGGGAGGAACGTGGTGCTGCTAAAAGCAGACTCTTGGCCCGCACCAACCAATTCAGGTAATCTTCGATCTCAAAACTATAGTTTAATGAGTCTCTGTAATTACATGCAAGTCCGCATAAAGCTAATCAAAACACGCATCAAGTATGCACATTTGAAATTATATATGCTATTCCTTTCGTGCAATTATCTTGAGACATGCAGTGATGATATACGAAATATGACAGGTTTTTGGACAAGGCAGCAATAATAGATGACACAGACAAATCGTCAGCAAAACACGATGAGTGGAGACTCTGCACCGTGAATGAGGTAGAGCAAGTGAAGCTCCTCATGCGCCTACTTCCGATTTGGATATCTTGCACAATATTCACCATTGTCATAGCCCAACTAGGCACCTTTTACACTGCACAAGCTGATACCTTAAATCGCACCATCGGTTCTACCCAGTTCAAAATCCCATCAGCAGCTTTTCAAGTCATCCCTGGCCTAACCATCTTAACCGTTGTCCCATTCTATGAACGCGTCATCATCCCAACAGCTAAACACCTCACTAAGCACCCCTCGGGAATCACAATGCTACAACGAATCGGGTTTGGGATATTCTTCTCAATCTTAAATTCTTAACTATGATTGTAGCAGCTCTAGTTGAATCCAAAAGGATCAGTGTTGCAAAACACCATGGACTAATGGATGATCGAGAATCAGTTATTCCAATGAGCGCCTGGTGGTTAGTACCACAGTATGTCCTGATGGGTGTCGCAGACATGTTAACAATCGTTGGTCTGCAGGAGTTGTTTTATGATCAGGTCCCAGATGAAATGAGGAGTTTGGGGGCTGCGGCTTATTTGAGTATTTTGGGTGTGGGGAGCTTCATGAGCAGCGCATTGATATCAGTTGTACACAAGGTTACCGCACGTCGTGGCGATGAGTGGTTGAAGGGGAATATTTTGATCAAGATGCACCTAGATTATTTTTATTGGCTTTTGGCATGTTTGAGTGGCTTTGGTTTAGTTATGTATGTGGTTTTGGCAAAAAGGTTTGTTTACAAGAAGCTTCAGAGGGATGCTGCTGAGGCTTAGGAAGAATATGTATCACAAATGTTGTTTGCTAGAAAATTGTGATATAAATTGTTGGATAAGTTAAGGTCGTATGTTCTATGTTCTTAAAGCGATGGGTATATGTAGTCGCTACAACAAAAAAGAAAAAAATATATATACGGAATGTGAATATTAGTTCTGCCTTAATTATACAACCTACTTGTATCGATAGTAGCACCGCTATAGCGGGTGCGGACTCCTTAAGAAAAATAGAAAAGAGAATCAGAGATTGATTGGACAAAACTATGACTTTCATTGATAATCCATTATGTATATATATAGCCGAATAACAACTTGTAACCCAAGACAAATACGAAACATACTTAAACAAGGACTCTTGACACACTAACTAAATAAACAGTTTTGAAACACAATAGACAATCAGGTGAATCATATTAAGGAATTTACCTTCGAGCAGGCTGCTTTTTCTTGGTGTTTTTACCGGGAGGGGCTTCTTTGTAGTAATTCACCATTCGTTGAAAGTCCTTATCTTTAGATACAGTAATAATGAGATTCTTCTTGTTTCCCGGCAAAAAGTACTTAATGATCATCCCGTCTACAGTTGATTCGATAGTTTCAGCTACTTCTTGCTTAAAATCACTCAACTGCATATTCTCATCAAGATCAATAGCATACGCCTCCCCACCAATATAAGTCATAAACCCGTCATCATGGGTGTCAAAATCGCATTGAGACCATTCACCAACTAAACTTAACGAAGAGCTTGTTAGCGTTTCCCATTCTCCTTCGAAACCATTTCTTATTTCACAACATTTGAGGCCAGGCCAATTTCCAGATTTGTTTTCCGTCACCCCCATATCAATTAGCTTCAAGAAGTAATCAGCGGCTTTGAGCCTCATCTGAAGATGTGCCTCTACGTACAGGGGCTGGAAAATAGAAAACAATGCATCAAAGAGGAGTACCGAGTTCTCCACCAAACCATCATCAGAGAATGATTCAAACGACAGTTTTTCAACAATGGTAGCCGGAAACAAGACCCTTGTTCTCACATCATCAATGTCGAATGGCACTAGAATAGCCAATTTTGAACTTTGTATTACAATGTTAAACTTGCTTGATAAAGTGAGTGCATCCCTCAAGTTAAGAAAGAACAAATGTTCGATGGGATCATTCACCCACAGAGTTAGCTGAATTTGCTCGGAAACAATGGTTGGAAACTGGAGACTAGGCATTGTAAAGCCACTGTACTGGAAAGAAAGTAATTTGGGAGCATTAACTTGAACTATTTCTGTTGTTGGCCTGAAATGACTCAGCACTATTTTCAATCTCTGCAACGAATTGGATATGATATCCAAAATTCCCACCCAACCCCGCGTGATATTAAGGGTTAAACTCTCAAGAAAAGGAAACTTGGTATTGATAATGTTACATAATCCATCATTATCAATGGTCACACCACTTAAATGTATCTCTCTTAAGCTCCCAATAGAATCTGGAATGGATAATTCAGGCATAGAATCTTTTCACTTTCTAGTTGCCGTCTATGGGTCAGTTTCATTCTTTTCACTTTCTCCATCTGTCACAAGAATAACAAAAGAAAATGAACGAGATGGTCATGTTCAATATACAAATAACTAACAATTCTGTTTTGTTAAACAGTTTAACCATTAAATCTAAACGACGAAGCGAATTTTGCATAAGGGGGTGTTTGTTTTAGCTTTTATAAGAAGCTTATTAGCTTATATAGCTGAAAGAAGTTCATGAAAGTGTTTAGATAAGGTCCCGGATTAACCCGGTGAGGCCGCGTACATGTGAGCCAAAAAAGGCTCGCCCTCCCGGGTAATCTTAATAGGGAAAACCTTCACCGTCTACCCGTAATAAACTTTAAGCTTATAAGCTTATATGGGGGTCTCAGTAAACCCATGGGCTTATACGAGAGGTGTTATAGCTACTTTGGAATACGTCTTTTGTGGTCATTTTACCATCATAAGCTTAGTCAGGGACGGGAACAGGACCCAAACCGAGTGCATTTACGAAAAATTATACAAAACGAGGAACATAACTTTTTTGGACCATGTGCATTTAGGAAAAATCAAGGTTTTTTACAAAAATTAACACTGCGCCGCAAAATTCCATGGGTGTCCCAGGACCCACCCTGGTTCTGTACCTGAGCGGCTGAGCTTAGGTACAAATAGTCAACAAGCTTATATATGTATAAGGTTATTTTGGGGCTTATGAGCTTATTTGGTTTGGGCTTATGCAAAAATAAGCCGAAATCAAAAAAGCTAAACAAACACCCCCTAACCTACCTAGCAAATAGTAAACCCAACTAATAACGCTGTTTCATTGCATCTGTCTAGGGGGGTGTTTGGGTAAACTTACAATGGTGTCTTAAAGCCAAACACCCACCCTAATACACAAAAATTAATAACAACTCAAAGAATTATGTAAAGAAATTAAAGGCACTAGTACCGTGTTAACTCATACATAGTAATGAAGCATACATAGTCTATAGATCAATTCAAAGTATTTTTGCTAAAAAAAAAAAAAAAAAAAAAAAAAAAAAAAAGTTTAATTATTAGAAGTTTTATAAACAGACTTACCATGAAATTGAAGACCGGAAAAGCAAAAGAAAAGAGAGAAATGTGGCTTTGATTCTTTGAAGGTGATGTGTTGGTATATTTATTTAACGGTTTGACGATTGATGACGTATAGTCTGGTATCGGGTCATGAACCCGACCACAACCCAATACTAACAAGCCCGGTACGACCTGGGCCACTTTCAATAACGGTTTGGGCTCACGAAAGCCCAAGCCCATATCTATTTACGGAATAGATATTCGATATCTTCTAAAATAAGAAGATAATCATCCCCAACCGACTTAGGCGGGATACGCCGAAGGTTGGGGAACACGGAACCAACAAGGATTCCGTGCGTATATAAAGGGAATTATATCCCTCGTTTAAGGTACGATCTCATAACCCTAAAACTCCTTAAACCCTAAACCGATTACTCACTCTCACGCCGGAGGATAATCGTGGGAGACAATCCCACGGTAAGCCTAACGGTGTTTCTTGTCTCTTAGTGCGCAGGTCTCAAGCAGCAATTCTCAATTGGTACGAGAACTGGAGCTCCATATCAGGAACGTCCAACTTTTGTATCAACAAGTGGCGCCATCCGTGGGACCCTACACTAAGAATCGACACTAGAATGACAAAACACGGCAATCAGCGATCGCAGTCAGATCTTATAGGGAAGAAGTCACAGAGTGGACTAACCCCTAAGCAGACCTCTGGGACAACCAGCGCTGCTAAGAGTAAGGGATCAGGTCAAGACTTGATCTTCCATCTGGTAGAACCGCACTCGGGAATAACCCAAGTCACTACAACCACCACGAGTGGAGTAGACCCACTGCGCACTCGGGAACAACCCGTCTTTACTACTCCTTTCCAATCGGTGCTAGAAACTGACCTGACAAAGATACCAGAGGCACCAGGTCGGGATAAGAATGCAGCGGTAGAAACAAACGCGCTCACTCTCGAGGGAGTCGCGCCAGAATTAGCACCAGAAGCTTTCGTATCCCAAAACTACGAAGCATTGGCTGCCCTCATGCAGGAGGAAGAGAAGAATAGATCAGGGCGGAACCTGAAAGCCCGACTCAATTTCGATTCGGAATACGATACTTCTCCACCGCGCCACCCGAAGGAAAAGCGCAGAGGAAGCGGTCATAAACCCCCAGTATTCAACAGAATCGGGAGGAGAATCGAGGGTGATGAGACATCTCACTCGCAACACTTGAGTGATAGTGATAGAGAGGAACGGCGTACCAGTGTCTACGCCAGACTGGGTAGCCGTAGAGTACAGGATAGACTGGGGCGGAAGTATTCCCCAAGTGAGAGCCATTCAGATCCAGACTATGAGTCGGATTCTGAGGAAGGCCGGCGCAAGCGCCGTAAGAAGGTAAATTCATCTTCTGACAACTCCTCGGACAACGAGGATAGTGATACAGGGCATTGGAAATCCAGAAGCAGACGCGATAGCCAAGAGGAAGACATGTCTCTCCCATGGCGCCGTCAGAAAGTGGATGCGTTCACCAGACGCATCAGTGATTTCTCTGAAAACAAGAAAAGGCGCATGCCTGCAAATGTTAAAACATATGATGGGACAGGTGATCCTGACGATCACCTAAAAATTTTTGAATCAGCCGCGACCATCGAAAACTGGCCACAACCAGTTTGGTGCCATATGTTTAATTCCACGCTGGTGGGAAGCGCGCGGAACTGGTTCAACAAACTCCCACGAAGGAGCGTGAATGGTTTTGAAGAGTTGAGAAAGGCGTTCCGCCTAAATTTTACTCAACGCAAAAAGTGTGCTAAAAACCCTGTCGAACTCGCCAGGGTAAAACAGAACCAGGGAGAATCCACGAGCGCGTTCATGGAACGCTTCAAAGACGAGTGCATGCAGGTTAAAGCATGCCCAGAAGTCTTAAAGATCTCGGGCTTCATGAATGGGATTAATAACCCAGAACTCATCAAGAGATTGAACGACAAGATCCCTGAGACCTTCGATGAACTCATGAAGCGCTCTCGGTCTTTTGTCCAGGGAGAAGCCGCCGCGGCGGATAGCAAAAAGAACCATTCCAGTTACCGGTCACAGGAACAACCTGGGAGACAATCCAATGACCGAGGTAATAACCGTAATAGGAGCTACCGCAGCCAGAGGAGCGGCAGAGACAGGGATAATGACAGGTATACTCCCCTGATCAAAACCCCAAAGGAAATACTCGCAGCAGAAGGAGCGAATTTCCCAAGACCGCCGCAGATGCGCACACCAGAAGATAAGCGCACTGGGAATGGATACTGTGACTACCATGCACAAAAGGGTCACACCACTAACGAGTGTGTCCAGCTGCGCCAACTCATCGACAAGATGGTCAAAGGGGGCAGGCTGGACCACTTAGTTAAAAACATTAAAGAGGGAAGAGATAAGCAAAAGAATGAAAGCAAGAAGGAGACACCCAAGGATAAGGCCGACACAATCTATATGATACAGACGTGGCAGCGAACCACCAGACAGAAGGTCAGCCAAGAGTTTTCCCGAAGAAGTGAAATCTCTTTCCCTACTTTGACTGCGGACAACGCAGCATCAGAGCCCCTCACCATTGAAATTAGTGCGGGTGGTCACGACATACACCGCATGTACATCGATGGTGGGGCATCGGCAAATATTATGTATGAGCATTGCTTTAAAAGACTACGACCTGAAATACGTAGTCAGTTAAATCTGGTCAACACCGCACTCACCGGTTTCACAGGTGAGAAGATATGGCCTATGGGCCAACTGCGATTGCTAGTCAGCGTTGGCAACGCAGAGCACTCTACAACAACCTGGATGGATTTCATGGTGATCAAATCCCCTTCATCATATAATGGCATTATTGGGAGACCCGGGATATCAGCCATGCGCGCGGTGCCGTCAACAGCGCACGGGATGCTTAAATTCCCAGTTGAAGGGGGCATTGTCACTCTTTACAATGCCACGGTGCCAAACAGAGAATGTAACACAGTTACATGCGAAATGGAACCAATCCCGAAGCAGTGCGCGGCCAAAATCCCCAACTTTAAGGTCGCAATTCACCCAGAATATCCAGACCAGGAGATAACCATTGGAGGGTCATTATCGGACAACGGCAAAGCGACTGTGTGCGCGCTCCTACAAAAGAACGTAGATATTTTCGCATGGGAGCCCAAACACATGACTGGCGTACGACGCTCGATCACAGAGCATAAACTTAGAATCCGACAAGGATACTTACCGATACGTCAGAAGAAGCGTGGCCAAGCTCCAGAGAGGGCGCAGGCAATTCTAGCAGAGGTACAGAAATTAGTTAAAGCGGGAATCATGCGTGAAGTCTATTACCACGACTGGCTTTCTAATCCAGTAATGGTCAAAAAAAGCGACGGTAGCTGGCGAATGTGTGTAGACTTCACCGACCTTAATAAAGCATGCCCACAGGACTGCTATCCGTTACCAGAGATAGATTGGAAAATAGAGTCCTTGTGTGGATACCCGTTGAAGTGTTTTCTCGACGCGTACAAGGTATATCACCAGATACAAATGGCCCAAGAAGACGAGGAAAAGACAGCGTTCCACACAAGCCAAGGCGTTTACTGTTACACAAAAATGCCGTTTGGCTTGAAGAATGCGGGTGCCACCTATCAGCGGTTGGTAGACAATGCCTTCGAAAAATAGGTAGGCCGCAACCTGGAAGTCTATGTGGATGACCTGGTCATTAAAAGCCATACTGAAAAGGAACTGGTGCGCGACATAGAAGAAACATTCAAAACTCTACGCGAGATTAACATGAAGCTAAATCCTAAGAAATGCACCTTCGGCGCTACCGAAGGCATGTTCTTAGGGTACTTGATAGAACCTGATGGCATAAAACCGTGTCCAGAAAAGACAAAGGCGGTAATTGAGCTTCCCTCACCACGCACGCTGAAGGAAGTCCAATCCCTCAACGGAAAACTAGCCGGCCTCAACAGGTTCCTATCTAAATCAGCAGAAAAGTCACTGCCTCTTTTCAAAACACTCAAGAAGTGTATAAAAAAGGGTGACTTTCGGTGGACAACGGAGGCGGAAGAAGCTTTCACCACACTCAAACAGCATCTAGCAACGCTCCCAACACTCGTGGCACCCCGACCAGGGGAAGAGCTGATCATGTATCTGTCAGCAACTCATGGGGCAGTCAGCGCAGTGCTACTAACAGATAGGGACTCGGTGCAAACCCCTATCTATTTCGTCAGCAAAGCTCTCAAGAAGACGGAGATGAACTATAGTGCCATGGAAAAATTGGTCTTGGCATTGGTGTTTGCCGCCAAGCGACTGCGCCGGTACTTCCAAGCGCACCCGATAGCGGTAATTATAGATCAAGCCATCAAGCAGATCATCTCCAAACCCGATGCGTCAGGACGACTCCAGAAGTGGAGTGTGTTGCTAGGTGAACATAACATCTCTTACAGACCACGTACCGCAATAAAAGGACAAGTTCTGGCGGACTTCATCATCGAGAAGCCAGATACTGACGAGGTACCTACACCAAGCGAAAAAGCACTACAAGATCCATGGATTTTGTTTACAGATGGGTCCTCATGCGTGGATGGCTCAGGAGCTGGCCTTATTCTCACAAACCCAGAGGGAATGGAATTCACTTACGCACTGCGTTTTGAATTTACCTCGACAAACAACGAGGCAGAATATGAAGCCCTGATCGCTGGACTACGCATTGCAGCTCGAATGGGTGTACGTAACTTGGAAGCAAATGTGGACTCTCGACTAGTGGCCAACCATGTGTTGGGTGAATACGTGGCCAAAGAAGAAAACATGATTCAGTATCTTGAGAAGACTAAAGCACTGATCAAAGGCTTTGACAGATTTACTATCAAGCAAGTCCCTAGAGGAGAAAATCGCAAAGCAGATGCACTGAGCAAGATAGCCTCGACAAGCTTCGCACACTTATCAAAGCAAGTGCTGGTGGAAACACTGAAAAGCAAGTCAATAGCGGAGATGGAAGTTTCCGCAATCATAGAGGAGGATGGTCCTACATGGATGACCCCAATTGCAGATTTCTTAAGCAAAGGGACATTACCCCAAGAACAGACAGAAGCCCGCAGAATACGGCGCACAGCGCAGAGATTCGAATTGCGCGACAACATACTGTATCGACGTTCTTTCCTCCAACCATGGCTCCGATGCGTAGGCCCCGTACAAGCAAATTATGTGCTGCGAGAAATCCATGAGGGTTCATGTAGCATGCACGCAGGACCACGGTCTGTTGTAGCACGCGCCATGCGATCGGGATACTACTGGCCAACCATGCATAAAGATGCGCGGGATTTGATAAGGAAGTGCAATGATTGCCAAGTCCACAGACCAGTACCGCGCAAACCACAGCATGAGTTAACACCAATCACGGCGCCATGGCCATTCTACAAATGGGGCATTGATATCGCCGGTCCTTTTCCAATAGCAGCAGGCGGTCTCAAATTTCTCATAGTCGCTATAGACTACTTCACCAAGTGGATCGAGGCAAAAGCAGTAGCGACAATTACTGGCAACCAGGTAAAACGCTTTGTCTGGGACAACATTGTATGCCGCTTCGGATTACCTGGTGAAATCATCTCGGACAACGGGAAACAATTCTGCGACAACCCCTTTAAAGATTGGTGCGAAAAGTTAAACATCACCCAACACTTTGCGTCGGTTACGCACCCACAAACCAATGGTTTAGTCGAGCGCGCAAACCGAAGCCTGGGTGAAGGAATCAAAGCACGCTTGGACAAGCACAAAGGAAGGTGGGTCGAAGAACTTTCACATGTATTATGGGCACACCGTACCTCAGTTAAAACCAGCACAGGGGACACCCCCTTCTCTCTCGTATACGGGACAGAAGCCGTTATACCAACTGAGATCGGCATGCCAACTATCCGCACTGCGGAGATTAATGTGACTACAAACGACGACGAAAGACGTGTCGACTTGGACCTACTGGAAGAAAGACGCGAACGCGCAGCTATACGGGAGGCAAGGTCGAAGTCAAAAATGAAAGGATACTATGATGCCAAGGTACGCAGTGTTTCATTCAGACCAGGTGACTTTGTCTACCGCGACAATGAGGCAAGCCGCGCTGAAGATACAGGTAAGCTCGGACCAAAGTGGGAAGGACCTTATGAGGTTACTGAAGCAACGGGTACAGGCGCGTACCGGCTACGAGGTTTGGATGGTCGTGACCTACCGCGCACATGGAATATCAGCAACCTCAAGAGGTGCTACCTATAAGAATTGCTACGGCATAGCGCGCAGACGCTCCGCACTTTCAGTGCTCAATAAACATTCATGTACTCAGTTTTTATTTTTCATATTTACTGTTTTCTTTGTTATTTCCTGATAAACTTGCAAGTATTAATAAAAATGTCGCGGTTTCTAGCTAACTCCGCGACACATTTTAAGTTGTTATCTCCATATACTGTATGCTTTAACAATTTTTTATTTTGCCCACGATGGCGTGCATGCACTACACATAAACCCACGATGGTAAAAGGATAAGTTGACCTACTAACTAACTTGTTGAGTAAGAGGGTTGCAAACCCATCAATACCGGATCACGCATCCTTGTTAAACACCTTATTCTCAAGACGTTGGAATAAGCTATGTGCGCATCCCACGATGGTTGCGCAGCAATGCACACGTGCATGTTTAACAACTTTGGAGCCAAGACACTTGCTTCCTTAATACGATATTTACAGTACGCTGTGACTCATAACATACACGATTATGATTAAATACCTAGAATTATTTTCCAAAGTATACTCTGATTTTCATACATGATTATGGATTTCTTATATTTACACTGGCGTACACTACAACAAATACATCTTTTACGCATACTTAGACAGATATGTATACATTACGAATGTCCACAAGCAACAAGCAAAAAAGAAATTTTTATTTATAACTACGAGTTATTACAAAAGATAGCAAACATATCCGCTACAAGCTACTACAACGCCTAAGTGATGAAGTGCCAACATGACTTGTCGCTTCTTTACCTTCGCTGATACTCTTCAGCACATCTGCATCCTGAGGTGACACGGTAGCCACACTGACGGGCACTCCATCAGACCTCGGCAAGTGAGCCGCACCAAGTCCACACAAAATGGCCTTACCTGCAATACCTTTTTTCTTGGCAAGACGGGTGGCATGCGCTTCCAAGACCTCCTTTAGAGGTACCTCTTTCTCCAATGCAAAGGGATTCTGACTCTCCCTAGGACGCGCAAAGACGGGCACTTGGAGCTGCGACTCATGGGGTTTCAGAAAATAGTCCGGCTGTGTGTCCGCATCCTCAGCACGATGACGTGCCAATGTCAACCCTGCCATAATAACACTTATCGGATAATCTTGGTCGCGCTCAAGCTCCGAAATCATTGGGAGCTCTAAGTCTTTCATTTTTTGCATGGCAGCGACCAAGTGATCATACGATTCAGCATTGTACCCCGGTACCTTATCAACAGGTGCTTTCAACAGTTCTGCGTCATGGAGTTGTTCTACTGCCTCTGATTTACCACGCTCTAGAGCGCACTGTACAACCTCCCCGAATGCATTCACTACCTCTGACGACTCTAGGGTACTAAGCGCAGCCATGCGAAGACCGTGGCCTATGAGCCACCTACGCTCCGCAATCACTGACATAAGATGCGGATACAATTCTTCATCGTACTCGATGCTCAGCTTACGCAGCTTTGCCTCCTGCACCTCCAAGGACCAGCTCACAGTACTCCCAAGCTCCCCCAACTGCGCAAACAAACTTTCTTTTCCCTGTTCTAGGTGTTTCAAAGCCCAGCAGCACGCAGACTTGTACCTGGCAGCCTCAGCACGCTCCTGACTTATTTGGCACATTAGCGCCATCTTGTCATCGGCCTGTTTTTGCACATATGCGCTGAGCTCACTAGACTCGGCACGAGCGCTATCCAGTTGCGCTTGGGTGCTTGCCAGCTGCGCCTCCAACAGAGCTATTGTTTGATCTTTCTTTGAGCTTTGGTCCTCCCCACCAGACACTTGATCTTTCAGCTTCACAATTAACGAAGCCTGATGAGCGGAGACTTGAACTAACTCTTCAACTAATTGACCCAGAGGCACATCTGCGTCAGCTTGGTTTTCATTGTCCTGACTCTGAGGCTCAGAGTGCGCTGAGCGTGTCGGACTAGCCTTAGGAGGTGACTCTATAACCTGCTCCATCCTGCGCATGATTACCAGCGCAATGTTAGACACATTCACCAACTACATAAAATATGTACATGTATAGCTTTACTTACTTTGGCTCCGCGTCATCAGCAGACGGGTGTGACGACGCTTCATCAGTGGAGGACAACTCCACGGTCTGGACAACGGGGCGCTTTTTCCTTGACGGGCCTGCGCCATCATCCCTTCGGATCCTTTTGCGACTAAGCGCAACTTCGTCTTCCTCCTCCTCTTTAGGATGAGCTCCAGCTACGGGCGCTGACTGCGCCACCAACGAAGTTACCTCAGGATTGGGACGGCTCTGCAGAGGCGTTGCCTCCACTGCAACGGAGGAGCTGGTCCCTGTATCCCCAGCATTCAGTTCTAAGACACGCCCTTCCGTCGCGGCTAGGATAGGATCCTCATCATCCCTCAAGGGTCTTACTCCTGTCTTTACCGCCACGGGCTTCGCTAACTGCACGACAGTGAATAGATCCATCTCTGCGCAAGACAAAACACATATACACACAGGTTATATAATGCGCGACAAAGGTGGAAGATTATTCTTACATTATACGCAGAGGAACGGAGGAATAAGTACCCACCCTGGCCATTGGCGTCTAAAAAGATAGGGATCTCATCTTCGGGGCCAAAATAATTGCGGCTGATCCCCATGTGCACCAAAAATCCTTCGGGATATGCACTAATGGGGATGCGGTTTGCATTTATCAGTTCCGCATCCTCGACGTTATAAGACCCAGGCAATGGGCACTCATCCCTCTGTAGTGTTCCTCGAGTATAGAAATCATAATCCCAAGGGAAACATGCATTATCTACCCAGAAGAATACTCCCTCCAATTCCTAAGGGCGTCTAATTTATCCGTATAGCACTGCAGTCTACCAGCGCGTTTCGAGAAAGTTACCCACCCATGCGCCCACGTAGTGTGGTAAAAGACGCGGAATAAGTTGATGGTGGGATTAATCCCCAGCAAACGGCAATTTACTTCGAAGTTGGTAATTTTGGCCGCGCCGATGCAGTGTAACTGTGATATGTGTAGTGTATAATAATTTAACACATCGCATAGAAAGCGTGACAGGGGCACACGTTGATTCGCAAATTCGAATAATCGTGTGTATACACCCACTTTCCCTTCGGGGAAATCCGCAATCGTGGCACGCGCATCCGGAACCACTGGATGCACGTCCCGGGGTATAAAGTAATCTGAGGTAAATTCCATCAGATCGATCAAATTAAGGTCGGAGGTGAAGTCAGACAACTGTTTAACCATGGTGATATACTTTTCTGCTATCACGCACGCGCGGTTACCTTTGTGGTTGGTTGCTTTTGGGGTTAACAACTCTTAATTTGCTTTAGAAATGGCGGATGGTGTTTTTACTGTGAGGAATTCAGTGAAAATGAATCGCCAAGTTATATACTTCTTCTCTCCCGCACGATTGGCGACACGTGGATTCCACTAGTCTTCATTGTGTGGTCGAGATGGCTTGATGTGACAACGGAGCAGTAACTTTCCCCCGATTAACGAGGCATTACCTATTCACTGGGATGTCTAGATACATTGCACCTACGGGTAGGTGTATGGCTTCTTGGATACGTTTCGTACGTTACTTGTTTTTTGAACTACGGTCATTAGTCTAGCATCCGCAGTTACGCACTGCGCATACTAGACTGGGGGGACATGATGACGTATAGTCTGGTATCGGGTCATGAACCCGACCACAACCCAATACTAACAAGCCCGGTACGACCTGGGCCACTTTCAATAACGGTTTGGGCTCACGAAAGCCCAAGCCCATATCTATTTACGGAATAGATATTCGATATCTTCTAAAATAAGAAGATAATCATCCCCAACCGACTTAGGCGGGATACGCCGAAGGTTGGGGAACACGGAACCAACAAGGATTCCGTGCGTATATAAAGGGAATTATATCCCTCGTTTAAGGTACGATCTCATAACCCTAAAACTCCTTAAACCCTAAACCGATTACTCACTCTCACGCCGGAGGATAATCGTGGGAGACAATCCCACGGTAAGCCTAACGGTGTTTCTTGTCTCTTAGTGCGCAGGTCTCAAGCAGCAATTCTCAATTGGTACGAGAACTGGAGCTCCATATCAGGAACGTCCAACTTTTGTATCAACAACGATTATATCCTTGGTTATTACACCACCACCACCTCCCTTTTTGACCAAGTGGTTTAACTTTTTTTTTTTTTTTTTTTTTTTTTTTTTTTCCGTGAAGTATATTATGGATTATGTCATAAGGGGGTGTTTGTTTTAGCTTTTATAAGAAGCTTATTAGCTTATATAGCTATAAGAAGTTCATGAAAGTGTTTAGATAAGGTCCTTGGTTTCCTCACAAAAGGTCAAGGGTTCAAACCTCGCTAGGTGTGTACATTTGGGGGTAAATATATTCTTTTATTTTCGGGTACGGGTTCGGGTACGGGTTCTAGTAATACCCGCCCATTTACCCGTACCCGTATACCCGAATTTGTACCTGTGTTTTTTGCTAATTATATAAGGTCCTAACAAGTTTTGAGCTCTTAACCTTGTACATTTTTTTTTTCTACTCTACTCCTTTATAGAATATATCTTGGTAATTACAAACTATTAAATTAACACTTACGCTTGGCGCTTTAACTCTCACACACATGACACATTAACTCCTTAATCTTCAAACATTACGAATATTGAAGTCGTTTTCTTTAACTTCTAAAAACTTTGAATTATATTAGGGTGTTTTGGTTTTTTTTTAGGTTGAGTTGTACAACGATGATTTTAATTGGGGATAACCGATACCCGCGGGGAAAACCGATAACCCGGTGGATAATAATAATCGGGTACCCATCGGGTATTGGGGCGGGTTCGGGTTTGGATATTATAAACGGGTACGGGTTCACTAAAACCCGCCCCGAACCCTACCCGTTGCCATCCCTAGATGTATCACTCCTCAAAAAGAAAATAAAATAATTGTTTTCTAAAAATAAAAAAAACGTAATTATTATTAATGAAGATGATTTGCATACTTCATTTTTTGATTGGGACACTTATATGTACAATCGGTTAAAGCATTGTACATCTACAATACAATAGTTTAATACATATGATTGAGTGTCTTAATCAAAAAATGAAATGTGCAAATCATTACCCAATTATTAAGTTGTATTGGCCATTATCAAGGTGTGTTTTGGCCAAATATAGCATTTGCAGTAAGCAAGTAAGCGGTAACACTAAGCAGTTAGCGGTATCCATCAACAGTAGCAATCTTTTTTTTTTTTAAAACCTACGGTAACATAGATGTAAGTGTAATCAAAATGTGTAAAACAACTCTTGAATGTTCAACGCTCCTAAATGTTACTTTATGGAGTGTTGACAAATGAGTATATCAAAAAAGTAGATAAAGTTGTTTGGTGATTGTCAAACGAACATTAAAGATCTCAACGTTCACCGCACACTGCTTCTAAATGCTCCGCGCCAAACATACATTTAGTATCTGTCTTTTTTTTCGGGGGTACAATTGTACAAGGGCAAAATAGTAATTTAATGAGAGTGTTTTAATGTATGATGGTTCACCCGCTCGACATACAAGTTATACGTGCAATTGAGTCCACTGTCCAAACCTATATTAGCTCCGGCCTCTGTAAATTTCATTCACTTACCCCTAGCACGATTAACAAACAACTAAAGTTTATATTTATTACTTAGGGTTTTGGCCGTTAAATAGCTACGTATTTTTTCAAATATACCATTTTGGTACGTGTACTATTTTTCGTTTCACTTTATGTAGTGTACTTTCATCTTTTGTTCCAATTTGGTATGTGTATTTTTTTAAGTTGTACAATAGCAATGTACTTTCTATAAGTGTTCCAATTTGACGTACCAAATTGAAACACTTATGAAAAGTATATTGGTATTCTACAACTTAAAAAAGTACACGTGCCAAAACGAGACACTTGAAAAAGTATATTTTTATTCTACAACTTAAAAAGAAGTACACGTACCGAAACGAAAAACTTTAAAAAGTATATTGCTATTCTACGACTCAATCCTTATTACTTATAGTTACACACCTATATTAACAAATGTATTTGAAAAGACAACAGAGTTGGTTTTGTCAACATGACATCACTAGCTATTACACTTAACAACACCCTAACGCCAAATGCTTATTACACCCTTCCCCGCCCACCACCACCCCTTTGGACCTTAGTGTTGGCTACACGTAGCACTTGTCACACATAACTTCTCCACGGAGGGAGATCCTCTCAAGTTGGAAACTCAACTTGACTCAAGTTAAAGAATTATGAGCCATTGTTCTTTTGATTTGAGCCATTGGATTAAATCCAATGGCTCATAATCATCTTACTTGACTCAAGTTGTGTCATGCAACTTGAGAGGATCTTGATCCCAAGTTTTATATATGAAATCTCGAGTTCAGTGGAGAAGGGATCAAGATCCTCTCAAGTTGCATAACACAACTTGTGTATGACATCACCTTTATTTTTTGTTCATATAATTGAATAAGGAATCGTTTTAGGTGGTGTTTCTCTTTCACTTAATAAGTGGGTCCATAAAAACATCTCTCTCAATTAAGAGTCTAATTCAAACCATTTAATTTAATAAACGACCCTTTAGTTTACCCTTGATGTTGTGTGTTTCTTTTAAAATATGCTTTTAGTTTAAGACTTTGCTTTGTTATACTTTGTACTTCAGTTTTTTGTTTTTGTTTTTTGTTTTGTTGTTTTTTTTTTCTTCTTAATTTGCTTTCTAAGTAAAAAACCATGCCATACTTTACCCATGAAGTTTAATATTTTTAAGATTTTACAAAATGTGACACACACGTAACAAAGCGAGTTGTGGATTGTGCTACACATGACCAAAATTTGATGAAATAGCCTAATAATGGTAGAATATAAATGAACCGTAAAAAGGAGTCCACCCTTGTTCTTCTAGTTAAAAGGTAATCTCTCCTAGTCACTTATCAATAGAGTTATCCAATAAAAATGTTGTTTGGCCGTTCTTTTATGTCAAAAAAGTGAAGTTTGTTTAATTTTTAGCTCATAAATGAGTGATACTTCAAATTTGAATTAAAAAGTCATAAACTAGATTCAATTTAAACTAAGAAAAACAATTATTCTCAAATTTGAGATGACCTCTTTTACAGTTTTATATGCATAGATTTAGGTCAAGTTTCGAATCGAATAGGTTTATATAAGCTCGAATTCAGTTATGTTATATTGTATTTTATGTTCAGGTCGGGGTTTTGACTCGATGAACACGCCTAATTGGTGAACGACACACATATACATATGACTCGATGAACACGCCAATGCAACAAACTCCCAACTCCACAATGATATACAAATCGTGGGATTTTTGCGAGATAAATACATCATAAACGATGCAAGCCTACTAAAAACCAGCTCGTTGCATCTCTAACCACACTATTCCCATCGCCAAACATTAACCCTTTACCTTTTTTCTTGTTCTCTATGTTCACTCTGTGTACTTCCCGACCCTAACGAAGCCTTGTCATCCTTCTCATCTCTGTTGATGCTCGTAGTGGGCCCACCACTCCCTTTATACAACTAGCCATTTCCTTCTACTCCGGGCCGGTAGGTGAAAATATTATTGGTCCCATTTCATGATCCTCAATTGGAAATTGTGGCAAAGGAAATGGGTAGTCATAAGCTCTTATGTTTCTGATAATTAAACTTCCATTAACTTTACTCATTGCTTATTATCTTTTGAGTGAATTACATAAATTGTCCTTGTGGTTTGCCAGATTTTACGGGTTTTGTCCCTGTGCTTTTTTTTAAGCGGGTCATGTCCTTGTGGTTTTGACTTGTTACGGGTTTAGTCATTTGACCACAAACTCCGTTAATTTGACCGTTAACTCAACAATTTGACTATCACATGGAAGGTTATTTATGTCATTTCATTTAAATTGTATCTTTAAAATTAAAATATATAAACAAAACTTCCCCCACTTACCAACCAGACACTTCACTCCCATTTCTTTTTTTTATCTTCTTCATTCTTCCTCTCTTTAATATACCACCACACACAACAATCTCCAACAACCGGATTCACCCAAAAGCCCGTCACATCTAAACCTATTAACCATCATTGCGCACATACACCCGTCACACAACCACCAAAGATGAATGTGAAAGTAGGAAGGCTTACACCAACCCCGTCGCCGCAACTACCACCATCATTCGCAGAAACCAGCACCACCCCTTGATTGTGTGAGTGTGTAAATTAATTTTTTTTAAGTGATTTTGGGCTCAAATCTGTAATATGGGTTTTGATATTTTTGTTTGGATCTAGAATTTGATTTTTCACGTGTGTTTTTGTTTATAGATCTGGGGTTCTTTTTTGTGATTTGTGGTTTTCATTTGTGATTCTTTGGAAATTTTCAATTTAGCTAGAGTATACGTCTTTGGAATTTTTGGTGTTCTAATGTTTTCTGGTGTTGCTATATAACAGGGGCAAACATATAGACTAAAGTTTGATTTGTAAACATTTGGTGTTTTGAAAATTTTATAATTTTTGGTAAATAGAAACAGATAATAAGTTAAATTGTTATTTTAATATAAAACTTAAGAAAATAAAAAGTGAGGATAGTTTGGTCATTTCACTTTGCTTGACCATGGATTAACAGTCAAACTAACAGAAATGATAGTTAAGGGACCAGACCCGCAATGGGTCAAAACCATAAGGATATGACCCGCTTAAAAAAAAGCACAAGAACAAAACCCGTAAAATCCGGCAAACCACAAGGACGATTTATGTAATTCACTCTAATTATTCTAAATAAACTTATTTTTATAACAAAAAAAATTAATTAATTTCTTTTATATATTTTCAAATTATAATATTATACCATTTATATATTTTCTCTCTCATATTTTTTTTTAAACTTACACCAAATTTAAATCTAAATCCAAATCCAAATCCGAATCCGAAATATAAAGTAATTAACCGGGAACCGGTGTCGCCACCGGTTCGGCTACAACATAATCCAAAATATAAAGTAATTAAACACACTAATTAATGTTATTTTTAAAACACCCTTAAAATGAAAAGTACATGTTATTATACACATTATACAAATTAAGAAAAACACACAAAGCTTCATACAAGCTAACAAGTTGTTGGAACATATAGTTTTGAAAATCGAACCGGACCAACAGGTTTAACCGGGTACCGGTTCGGCTAACCAATAAAAGCCTCATCAAGATTTATTTCTCCGGTTAATCGTCACAGGGTACCCGCTGCCGCAACGCGCGAGTATACTACTACTATATATAAAGGAAAGAACAAAAAGTAAAAAGTGAAAAGTTGAAACCAAAAAATGAAATGTTGAAAACATATATTTCAAAACAAAACTATTAATACATATCGAAAACCGGGTTGACCCATGACGTTTCAAGCCTGGTGGTTGACCGGTTTAATTTGACCTATTTTTTACCCATCCTGTCGGGTTGGCTCGGTTTAAATCGAACCGTTTTTCGACCGGAACGGTTCAACCGGTTGAACCACCCGGGTCGAACCGGGTTTCAAAACATTATGTTTAATCCCCAAATCTTCAAACTTTTATTATTTTTCGTTTATAACCGATAAACTTTTTTTTTAACACAAAACGATATGTCGCTATAAAATCTCGTTGTTATGCACGGGTACTCGTCTAGTATCACAAATGAATGAAAGGGGATTTCTTTCAGGATGGAGTAAAAGGACAGAGCAGATATCTGAGCGTCGAAGTTAGCCGCATTGTATGTATTGCTTTCATAGCTTCACTAATTCACCAAATTTAACAGGTGTTTCACTCATGAAGACAATTTCTTGAAATTAAATTAAATTAAGTTAAATTAAATTTTGCTAAGAAACTTGGTTTTTGTTATGCGAGTGATTTGGTGAAATGGGTTTTTTGAAAAAAGTAATTTTGATTAGCAAGAATAGGTTAATTCTTATAAATTTTCTTGATTTGTTTTTTTATTAAAGTTTTGGTTTTTGTTCATGGGTTTTTATTTAGAGTAAATTACAAAGATGGTCCTCGTGGTTTAATTTGAAAAGACAAACTTACCCTCATGTGCATTTCACATGAGGAACTTTTAACAGTCAAAGTTGACGCCTTTTTGGTCAAGGGACTCTCAGTGTTAAAGGTTTCTGAGTTAGGGACTATCTATGCAAAAAAAAAAAGTCAAATGACCAAGAGTGAAAGTCAAAGCAAACCACAAGGACCATCTTTGTAAGTTACTCTTTGGTAAAATCACACCCGCATTTAAAACAACGGTTTTGAGCTTATGTTTGTTTTCAAAATTGGTATTACCCGGGTCAACCCGGTTTAAAAAGAAACATCATCATCCCCCTTGGCCTGAAAGTCTGAAGGGAAGTGAGGGAGAGTAGTACTAGTAACTTCTTAATGAGAGTTAATTTGATAATAATAATAATTAACCCCAATTTCTTCTTCTTCTCACCCGATCTTATCCCAACTTATTCTCTCATTTCATTTAATTAGGCCAATTCAATTTACTTTTTTTATTTTTTTTAATTGAAGTTGTTATAGTACTAAATACTTCATACAACCAGTTTCCTCTTTGTTTATAACTTTTTTAGCAATTGAATTACGTTACTCTTATGGTCCGAAAGTTTATTGTTTTTGTAATAACCGGTTTCAATAATTGACTTAAAAATTACTAAGTCAAAGTTCACCGTTATACTAGTATTATCACTATTGTAATAATGCGACATGTACTAATTTTCCAACTCCTTGGAAGGCCTTTATGTAATTTCTATGTAAAGTTATGCTGATTATGTATTATGCAAATATTTGTTCAGCACTTTGCGTATGGATTCTGTTTGTTTACGGGTGATTTTATTGAATTGTAGGAATGGAATGCTCCAAGCGCTAAGCACGTTCGTTTATTAGAGGCTGCTTTGCTTCAACCAATTGTGAGTACGTGCTAACCTTTTCATATATTATCAACGGTTATCGTTTATGTAATCTAATAGCCCATACTTTTTTTGTAACAAGTCTGAGAAACAAAATTTGGATATTTGGTCTCCGTTGCCTGACCAAGGATGGAAACCTTGTACAGACTCGGCTACCGTTCCATGTGAGTTCCTTAACCTGCGCTATTTACATTTTGTACTATGTCGTGAGTTATATAACCGTTTCTGTTTCATCATTCATCATAATGTAATGGAATCCCGATGTTATCTTTTAAGCCATTCCAGAGAAATCACGGGGATATATTCAGGTGTTTTTGGATGGAGGATTGAACCAGCAGAGAATGGGGGTACGTGCTATTTTGTATCTTAAATAAGCGTAAGGAGGTGTTTGGCTTATAGGCTTATTCAACTTTTGAAAAGCTAATAAGCTCAAAGTTCAAGGCTTATGAGCTTATCAACTTGAGCTTGTGGCTTATCTAAGTTACTAAGCTCATAGGCCTAAAAAGTTGAGCTTATTAGCTTTTCAAAAGTTGAATAAGCCCCTACGCCAAAAATATAAGCTAAAACAAACACCCTTTAAGAAAAAACGCAAGTAAATAATAGTTTATATATATTTTTTTCTAAATTTCTTGCCCCTGTGTTAAAGATTTGTGATGCAGCTGCTGTTGCTAATTTTCTAAACGCGACGCTAGTAATCCCGCATCTAGAAGTTAATCCGGTCTGGCAAGATTTGGGCTTTCACAATGATACACGCCTTTATCTTGCATCACACAAGGTAACATCTAATCCACCCCATGGAAAATTTCAACTTTTAGATCCATACACGATTTAAAGGAATTATTTGACTATTTTTTTTTAATTTGCACATAATTTGGAGAAATTTTTAACTTTGATAAAATTTACATAATTTGAAGAAATGTTACTTCTTCATCAAATGTCAAATCACCCTTAAAGAAAGACGATACACGAAATCTGCTTAGAACCAAATCAATATCATCAAAAAATTTTGGTATGCTGAGAATGGGCAATTAGTATTTGTGGGCGTAAATAGATTCCCTAAAAATACTTTGTTTCAAAATAATTCGATATAAATAGCACTATTTGAACTTAATGAAGTTTGTTACTTGGTCTTGACCTACATCAACCATACCAAGGTTGAGTTTTTAGCAAATCAAACAGTCAAAACAGCAACTTTTACATTATCGGCTTGCTTTCTTCCTGAAACATAGGTATACGGTGGAGAAGCAAGAATGTCTTCACTGCGTAAACTGTTTCCACTTATGGATGACAAAAAAAGCCTTGCATCTGACAAAGAACGGGCAGAAGTTGAAGGAAAAGCGTCGTTATTAGCGGCTGTTGATTATTACGTCAGTATGCATACTGACATCTTCATATCAGCTTCACCAGGCAATATGCACAATGCAAGTATGTATGATTGACCTCATTCGTTTCTGTTAAAAACTAAAAGTAATATTTTCCTCGACATGTAAAAAAGAAGGAAAATGATAAATGGACCTAACTAAAGAGGCCTAAAAGGAGACCTAATGCATAAATGTATTGTACAGTACTGTTACTGTACAATACATTTATGCATTAGGTCTCCTTTTAGGCCTATTTAGTTAGGTCTATGTATCATCACTCAAAAAAGAAACCATACGCTATGTAAATAGGAATTTTAGATCATATATGAGAAATAGTATAGAGAAAAGTAACTACATGAGATGTGGGACATATTTTAATCTTTACCTATTTAATGGAATATCTCCTGAAATGACCCTATAAGACGCAAGAGTAACTAATAAGAAACAAAATATCCCAAAAAGGTAAAAAGTGCTGGATATATGTATAAATTTTAGAAAGTATGTTCACCGTAAAAAACTGATTTTTTTTAGAAGCCGCTCCCATTTAAATAAAAACAGATAAAATTCCGGTTGACTTTTATTGATGACTGATGAGGACTCTAAGGGGTCAAGTATTTGAATACTTGAATGCGGTCCTGAAGTGTATTTGAATTCAAAAAGACTTGGACAAAACTGTGTTGGTGGGTCCAAACCCAACCCATTCTGCTCCAACCTGTCTAACTGGCCTTTTTGACCCTTTGCTTCCTTGACTTTTATAACGAATCATTGTTCTTTGTTTTTCAGCTAGGTTATCGAGCATACAAAAACTGACTATCAGACCAAATATGGTGCTCTCGAGCCAGCTCTTTCTTAGCGAAACTATGGACTGGCCTGAGTTTCAGTGGGCTATACAAAACGCGCATAAGAATAGACAAGGTCAAGTTAGGCTATGAAAGGAGACACAATCCATATATACCTATCCGATATCAGATTGTATGTGTCAACAACATTAGTTCCTTTTTCAGTTTTGTAGAGTTAGAGAAACTATAGTATTCTAAACTGTTATTCGCTCGGTCATGCGTGTAAATGAGCACAGTAAAAAACAAATTCAATATATATATTTGCTTCTCTCTGAGTTATGTATAGGCCATTGAAACTCGGGCCACTCCATAGTTTCGTTAAGAAAGATGCAACATCTTGTTTGGTTTTATGTTTTGCATGTGTTTTTTTATCGTTGTTAATTAGTTGTTATATCTGATTTTGGTGTACTAGATTTGTTATTAAGTGTTTTATGGGAGGGTGTTTTAGGCGACTTTCAAATAGATTGAACTATGGACGTCACGTTATCAAGTAGTGAGATTATACAACACAACAGTTATAGGGGATCTGATTTGGGTATTCACAAGGATTGCCGCACGTCAACCATGGTTCCTAGCCATCGGATTTTGCAATATATAAATGTTTAATTGGGACATGTTTGGATTCTTGGAAATAATCCCCGGTTCTATGATTTAAGGTTAGGGGCTATCATTGTTTGGTTTTGCTCGTTTTTTGCGTAAAAGTGAAACCGATCCATAAATATTTTGTTTCAGTTTTAATCACAGTACGGTTATCGTTTTTTTTTCCTCTCCTGCATCTCTATGGCCTTGGAGATTGTCTCCAAGGCTGTGGTTTCAACTACTTGTGGAGGAAATGGTACTGATATTTGATGAGGGTTTTCACTCATTAAATATACTGTTGCGAGAGTTTCTGCATGATTTCAAAGAAGATGAATAAGGTGAGATAAAAGATTAAAAAACTCAGTAGTAAAGCACATGCAGATCATTTCACACAAGTTCACACATAATTAGTTTACCTATGTCACAATAAACATTCTACCATATTATCATAAATTGGTTCGACGAAAGTACAAAAAAACTAATTAGCTAAATAAGTTGTAAATATAAATAGTAAAACGATCAAACAATGCAAGTGAAGATAGGCAGCTTCTACGGAGAGCAATAAGCAAGTTTGAACACACATCGATACCATTCACCAACTAAACTTAACGAAGAACTTGTAAGCGTTTCCCATTCTCCTTCAAAGAGGAGTACCGAGTAGTTAATAAACGAGCCTAGCTCTTTTAGGCCTATACTCGAGTTCGTTCGAATCGTTAACACCCTGTCCAGACCCGCCACTTCTTGATCCGCCGTTTATGCGAGAGTGCCACCTTAAAAACCAAGAAACTACTTTAGCTTATATGGAATTGAGCCATTATTATGAAATTAAAATGCAATCGACGATAGAGAATCTTAAAACAGGTTACAATAGTTGCATTTTATCCATGGACCGTCTACCATCTTCTTGAAACTTTAACACAATAAGAGACCAAAAGTATAACAAGTTGTATAATGGATACCGTTTATGTAAATTTTGGTATTTAGAGACCAAAAATGTAATTTGGTATAAACTATAAGGACCATCATGTAATTCAATATTAAAAGAAGGAAAGTGTGTTATTTACTCACCGACGGTTACAGGTTGTATTCTTTATCTCCAAATATAAAGCTGGGGAGATGCATCGATATCTTCTGGTAACTTCTCAAGAAGAGCACAACGAAAAAGGATGAGATCCTTAAGATGTTTTAACTTACAAATGCTATCAGGAAGGTGTTTAATATTTGTAGCCGACAAATCCAGTCTCTCCAGAGATTCTAACTGGCCAATGTCCTCAGGCAACTTCCCAAGACAAGAACAGTCTTCAACACCGAGCCACTTCAGACGTTTTAGCATGCAGATGCTATCTGGAAGATATTCAATCTTCTTACTCCTCACATATAGCCTCTCTAAACATTCTAATTTTCCAAGATCCTCTGGTAGCTTCTCAAGAAGAGCACAATCATCAAGGTCGAGATACGTCAGATGCTTTAACTTACAAATGCTATCAGGAAGATGTTTAATCTTTGTACCCGACAAATTCAGTCTCTCCAGAGATTCTAACTGGCCAATGTCCTCAGGCAACTTCCCAAGACAAGAGCAGTCTCTAACATCGAGCGACTTCAGACGTTTTAGCATGCAGATGCTATCTGGAAGATATTCAATCTTCTTACTCCTCACATATAGCTCTTCTAAACATTCTAAATTTCCAAGATCCTCTGGTAGCTTCTCAAGAAGAGCACAATCATCAAGGTCGAGACACGTCAGATGCTTTAACTTACAAACGCTATCAGGAAGATGTTTAATCTTTGTACCCGACAAATCCAGTCTCTCCAGAGATTCTAACTGGCCAATGTCCTCAAGCAACTTCCCAAGACAAGAGCAGTCTCTAACATCGAGCGACTTCAGACGTTTTAGCATGCAGATGCTATCCGGAAGATATTCCATTAATGACTTTGAGAGATTTGAGATATTTCAACATACAAATGCTATCCGGAAGATGCTTTACCTTTGTAGATGACAAACGGAGCTCCTCTAGACATTCTAACTTGCCAAGATCTTTGGGAATCTCTGGAATATCGCATTTGACTTCAAGATTTCTTATGCATCGTAAACTACAAATTGTGTCTGAAAATTTCTTAAAGTCTGTGCAAGCACATAGACCAAAAGAAATAAGCTTCTCAATATTTCCAACTGATGACGGTAGATATTCTCTATAATCACAACGAAACTGAAACTTTGGGAGATTACTGTTGGGGTGCAATCGGCATAAATCTAGGGACTTACCAACCAGACGTAAACTAGCTGAAGACCGACTATCCTTTGGTTCCAATCCACGAACGGGAACTTGAAAATAGGAAAACCTCAAACATGAGGTTAAGTCTAAGTAGACAAGTTTTCTTAGACATCCAACGGGAGCGTTAATTTCTACCAACTTATCACAACCTTTAAGATCAAACTTCTCAAGATTTGGAAACAGCTCAATGTCAAGGCTGCTTAACCTTGATTTACAAAGTTCGAGGAATTTGAGATTTGGACATGCACTAGACACGTGAAGTTCTTCAAAATCAGCACAACCTCCAATATTTAACGTCTCAAGATTTGGAAACAGCTCAAGGTCAAGGCTCCTCAACCTAGATTTACGAAGTTCAAGGAATTTGAGATTTGGACATGCACTAGACACGTGAAGTTCTTCAAAATCAGCACAATCATTAAGAGATAATTTCTCGAGATTCGGAGTCAACCCAAGGTCAAAGGTTCTTAACTTTGAGTGACTGATACGGAGATGCTTGAGCTCTTGACAGCTAACAGGCATGAAAAGTTCAACTAAATTAAAAGAATCTTTAAGATATAACGTCTCGAGATTCGGAGTATTCCTAAAGTCAAAGGTCGTCAAGTTTGAGTATTCGAGAGAAAGGAATTTGAGTTTTGGAAGAACCTGCCCAGCAAAAATAAGACAAAAAGATTAACAAACCAATAAATTAATAGCATTATTAGTAATTATGCAAAACAACCAATCAACAATTATTCTACCTTTGTTTCTCCCTCTTCCCAAAATTGTTCCATTCTGGTATAATACAAGAAAGGGTAAGCCAAACATTTTAGATAATTTAAAAAGTTTGAAAAGCATTGGGTGGCATCTCTTTGATATTCAAAATACACTTGAAGATATCTAAGTTGCTTCATTTTTCCAAGACCTTTCATAACAGTTCCCACATTTGTGTCCGACCCAAGAAGTTGTAGACATATTGTTGCTTCAGTACCCTGCCATACAAAAACAATGTCCAGAAACCTGGAAGTCAGAACAAATGCAAAAGTTTTTGTTTTCTCTACATTACAAGTAAATTGATCTTTACCTTGTCATTAGCCAATATATCTTCAATTTCCTCTTTAATCCACAGTCGGCTATGTTTGTTAGGCTCATATGGGTGCTCACGACGAACAATGTTCTTTCCCATTTCTTCTAAATGGTCATGCATGCCCAAGTCCCCATATTTATCAACAGTTATGAGAGATCTCTGCTCAAGGACTTTTAAACCATTTCTAGCACGAAATCCACAGCATTCAAGAATTCTGATTGCATCTTCTCTGGGCATGCCTTTCAATATGCATGCAATATCTAGAAATATTTCCTTATAATCTTTCTCTAGACTTGTATAGCTTAATTCTAGCTTTTTTAGAGTCTCCTCTAAGGGAAATTCTTTTAGTCTTTCTATGGCATCCTTCCATTCATGCTCATCTTTACCACAAAGAAATGACCCCAAGACTTTGAGTGTTAAGGGAAGACCAGCAGCATAGCGTACAACTTTTCCTGATAGCTCTTCGTATCCTTGAGATGGAATCTCCCTTCCAAATGCATATCTACTGAGGAGACACATTGCTTCCTTGTCTGATAAGAGATCGATATCACGAATCACGTTCACTCTCTGTGCTTCCAACAGTTGCTCATCTCTACCGAGGAGACAAATTGCTTCCTTATCTAATAAGAGATCGATATCTGGAATCAACTTCACTCTGTGAGCGACCAACACTTGCTCATCTCTCGTTGTAACGATAATTCTACTTCCTCGCTTAAACCAGTTAGAACCACCGGCTAACGCCTCAAGTTGGTCTATGTGATTCACATCATCTAGAACAAGAAGAACCTTTATACCGGACATCCTGTTTTTCAACATGTTTTTCCCATCATCAACACTATCTAGTGTGACTTGTTCATTTAGCACTCTTGAAAGGACTTTTTCTTGTAATTTATGCAAACCCGATTTTGTTGAAGCTTCCCTCACATCCGCAACAAAGATTTTGGCTTCAAAATCAGCAGATATATGATCAAAAACAGCTCTAGCTGTAGTTGTCTTCCCAGCCCCTCCCATGCCCTTGATCCCTATCATACGAACATCATCAATTCCCATTTCTAAAGAGTCAACAACATCCTTTACTCGAGTCTCCATTCCTACTAACATTTTATCAAAGCCGGAATTGATGGAACGTAACTCTAGTAAAATCTCTCTAACAATTTTTTTGATGAATTCAGCTTCGTGCCTGTATGCATGGTAAAAGAAGGTTCTGTTTAGCATACCCTATATCCCACATGAACCGTTTTTTAGATCTATACTACTGTAATAATAATTTTTCACCCATGATCCGTTTTAAAAAACACATATTAGCAACATACAAAAGAATGAATATGGCACACATAGATATGATGAAGGAATTACCCGTCGTTAGTGTTCTTAAGCTCCCAACCAGCCAGGTCGGCTGCTTCTTTTAGAGCCCCTTTCCATTTCTCAGCTGCTTCTTTCTCTTTATTCTTGGAAAAGGCATTTTCAACCGCACCAATTTGGTTTCTCACTTCGGTGGGTTCCACATCATAGAAAACAGGGTAAGCAGTGTGCTCATCCATCTTCTGGCACTCCATAATCTTGACAAGCTCATCCAAACACCATGACGAAGAAGCATAGTTTTTGGAAAAAACAATGATGTAAAATTTGGAGTCTTGAATGGCTTTGATAAGCTCATCGCTGATAGTTTTCCCTTTATGGATTCTCACATCATCCTTGTAAGTGTAAATGCCTTTTGCCTTAAGAGCTTCATAAAGATGGCCAAGAAAGTTGTTGCGAGTGTCTTCACCCCTGAAACTCAGAAAAACATCATACTTGAAGCTCTTTTGAATGGATAGGCTTGAAGTGGACGCCCCTGGAGTTATGGATGAAGGATCGGATAAGCTCTTGTTGGAGGACATTTCTACAAACTGATTTCAAAGAAAAGTGAATGAAATGGATCGATAACCCTGATCAAAGCTAGGCGTTTACTCACAGAAACTTGATAATGTGAAGGTGATTGTGAAAGAGTAAATGTGAAAAAGTGTTTGTGAAATGATGTGGAGAAACAAAAGCCACTCATATGTTCTTTTTGGTCAATGAAAAACAAAAGATAAGGCTCAGTCTCATTGTAAAGATAAGATTCAAAATAATAATAATAATACATTCTTCTAGGAAATTTCTTATTCATGTCAAAGTAATTTAATCTGTTTCTCCAAAAAGACACAAATAAATTTCTTAGAAGCTCCTTTAAAGACTTGCTCCGACATTGTTTTTATATTATTTTTTCCACATATGAGCTTCCTTGTAAACTATTGTCCGACCACTTACACTATTTTTCTTTTTTACCAAAAGCTAAGACTAGTAGTAGTGGTGACCACCAACTTGACAAAACAACCCATCAACTCAGCAAGACCAAATGCGTGACCATATGCTCGTAGTAATGGTCACTTGTTGGAATGATATAAATGAAGATGTGGTCTTTTTAAGGATGGTCATGTCAGACAACTACAAATGTAGTAATAGCACTGCTATCATAATCAAAACTATTAATATCACCATGAAACTTATTAACCAATATCAAATTCATGTACAATAATTTGTATAGTGAAAGCTAGAAATCAACAAAATTAAGAGTAAAACTACAAACACTTGTGACATACAACTAAAAGCCCTCCTATATCTGCTTCGAATAAAATCAACAACAAATTAGACATTGGTTAAAAGACTAAGTTTTGCTATTCAAAAAGGGCTAGCGGCGCAGCTTGTTGCCCGCTTGCCTGTCGTTTCAGTGTAATATTCCCAATATCAATTTCCTTTAAAAAAAAATTAAGTATCAATATATACTTCAAATAGTGGGTAAAAAAAAAATTAGACATTTAAAATCATACCTTTTGGTTATTGAAAGGGTTTTTGTTCTTCCATTAAAAATATGATCAACACCCTCTCTTTTTCAAATTTACAATTCGGTTCAAAGGTATAGAGAAAAAGTCATTAAGTACATGTGTATTTCTTATGTTTTTTCTGCATCTAAAGTCTAAAACGAAAAGTAGATACTGTTTATAAAATTAGGAAACATTTAATTTTTTTTACTGTAGTAAACATCTTTGAAAATGAAATTAACTAATAATTCAACTCTTACCTAATAAAGGATTTTTATTTTTATTTTTTTTCTAAAATACATCGCTTGAAGTTCCTTTATTATATAAAATACTAGGAAGTATTTTACGCCGTGCTAAGCACGGCCCAAGGGTTTATATAATGACGTGGAATTAAAGTATTATTCACAATACATCATAGTTCATCTCACCATGTTAAGCTTTATATATTATTGTTAGGAAAAGAAATAAGAATATCTTTATTTATTAGACATACACATGTAGTAGTACATAACTACCCTTGAGTAAAGTTGAACACAAATAATTCACCTGCACAAATAAAAATTATAGCCTATATAAAATAAAGTAAATGGAAACAATTGTTTTCACAAAACTTGCGCCTCCTACTACGAGTGTTGTCTTTAAGTTTGCAAAGCCATGTGCAAAATTAAGTATATTTAATCAAACATTTCTATTCACTTTTAGTATATATATACATACATATAGTTTGCAGACCTTATGCGACAACACACTTCTCACACTTTCGTATGTGGCCATGACTATTACCCACCTATCACGCATTCCAACGCATTCCAATGGTTCTACTTTTTCTACTTTGAAAACAATATGTAAAAAAACCATATGAACATTAATAATTCAAAAGTTTCTACAAGAAATTCTAACTTGAATACATACAAAAAGGAAAATCTATTGCTTGTTAATAGCACGACCCACAAAAAACTAAGCCAAACATTTGTATAAGAGGTCAAACACATAAGAAAAAATCAACTTGACAAGATAAAACTTGTGCAGATATACACTATCTATCAACCCTATCTTTTTTACTATTTACTCCACACTATCGTTTTTACTATTATTTGCTGAGTAATTAGCACCGATATGAGTTGATTCACCAACTATCTTTTGTTTGACATACTTTGTTGACTTATTACGTCCTTTTTCTAGTTTTTTCCTTGTATTCACAAAATTGCATTCTATCTTATGCGAAGGAGATAGATAATTGTAGATGAGCATAAGATAGAAAAATTAAAAACAAAAGAGAATAACACAAGTTAACATGACAAATCATTATATGAAAATACTTTTTTTACAAATTATGTCATCTTATAATTTCTTGCTCGATAATATGAAATAAACAATGATATAATGGTAACACCTTTTTCTTTTCTTTTCTTTTCTTTTTTTTTTCTTTTTTTTCTTTAAATGGTAACACAATTCAGTTTATAATAGTGCTATTAACTAAATAAATTAAATAAGTTAACAACTCACTAATATATAAAGTTTTTATTGGCTAAAAATATATTAAGTAATTATGTAACCATTGTATTACATAACTTTATAAATAAAGGAAATCATAAAATCAACAAAAACATTTGTTTACCATGTCACTCCTACCATACAAATATATAATCTCTTAGTCCTCTTACTGTCCCCAAATCTTCATTCACTATTATGTCACATTTATATTCAAAATAACATCATATCACCCCATTTCTTGTTTCCTGATTACATGTGTATATATTGACTTTTGCTCCTCACCGTACTTCCAAAAAATCAAACAAAATCTATGAGCGATGAGTGTTTACCACTCAATATATTGAGACGCCAAATCTCATCTCAATGTAACTATTGAGGAGCTGTTGAACACCACTTTTAATTTTAACTTTTTACAATAGGTATAAGTAACATTGTCTTTTCACGCCATTTATGTATTATAAATTTTGGAAAATTTTTTTTGGGTAAAGGGGACACTTCCCCGGTAAAATATATATAGTTGGTATAAAAAATCAATGAAATAATGTGCATATGTGTTTTAAGGTTAACATATAATTCACTGATTGGTGCATATGTGTTTCATGACACATATAAAATTAATAAATTTTGGAAATTTTGATTATCTTATATCATAAATTCGTACATTTAGAAATTATAAAAGGTAATGTTAATTTTTACATAAAAGAAAACTACTGTAAGTATAATTAGCGTTTGAATCATTATATTCTACGTATAGTATAAAAATGATAAGATGTTATTTATGATAAAAGTCATTCCCTTTGAAAGAATTAGGAGTATATTACTATTATATAATGTTACAGGTTTGTCATATCAAACAAAGTGATCTTTAAGTTTTATGGCCAATACACTACTCATGCAAAGTTATATCAGTAGCATTCAGTTTATCATGCTCATAATTTATAAATAAAAATCATATTGACTCCACAAGTCCACATGCATGAACCACATACAGGCAATAGCACAGATACTTTGGTATCAATAATACCATTTGATGTTTGGAACTTCAATTCATATTTCTATACAAGTAACAATACAACATGTACAAATATCTAAGAAATTATTGTTATTTTCATACTTGCTGTGTATTGCTCCATCTTCACCATCAAGACGTACATTCCTTGCATCGTAAAGTAGAAGTTGATAAAAGATAACGGGCCATAGAAAGAAAATGTAAGCTACTCCACCATTATGTTTCACCACAAATTTAATCTTAAAAAGTTGATCAAGACAAAAACAAAATATCCCACAACTAAAACTGTTTGAAACAATCGTTGGTCGATCATTAAAACACTAACAAATCAACAATGTATAGTAGATAGTTGGCAAATGACAAGGAGAAAATGAAAAGTACCTGATGTTAATGAAACAAAGAGGTTAAGAAAATGTAAGCATGAAGATATCACAGAGACCGGTTGGTAAAAAGTAAGCTAGATAGATAGCAGTCGGTGGACAAGCTAAGGCGTGTTATTATGTTCACATCATGTAAACAAGATGGTAGTTTAAGTCCATTTCCGGATCTAAAAAATGAAAATAAAATAAAATCAGTAAGTTCATATCTAAAGAAATGAAAACATCAAGAAGAAAATTAGAAAAGACGGCAAGTTAATTAAGTCACTACCTTGTTATGTCATGACATGTTTTAGAGAGAAGAAGCTAGAGTTGTTGGTAAGAAAATGAGGTCGCCGGAAAATAGCAATTGGGCAGGACAGTTGGAGTTTGAGAGAGATGGATCGGAAAGCAGGTGAAATGAAAGAGTGAGTAGTTGGTTGTTTTATTGAGGGCAAATGGTGAATATCAGTTTTTCAAAGCTCAAATAGTGAGCTACTATTGGGTGATGATGTGTCATTTTTTCAAGCCTACACAGTATTTTGAAGCCTTTTGCTTATAATATAGGTAGATATCATCAATGATCGGCTTCAATCTCAATATCAATAATTGTTTTTCAGAGTTAACTACATAAATGGTCCCTATGGTTTTCGAGTCCATTTTTCATCTTCATTACGGTTCCAGACACTATGGTTTTGACCTATCACAGATCCAGTCCAAAACCACACGGATCCAGTTCAAAACTACCCGTAACAAAAAAGAAAAATTGACTTAATTCGTAACACCCGACAAACCACCGGGACCATTTATGTAGCATTTTGGCCTAGATCCGTGATGGACCATTTATAAGCAAAAGCCCCTAAACATGCCCAAAACATGCTTTGGGAACATGACTAACAAAGAAATAAAACTACCTCTACTTAAGTAGTACCAAACATGGTTACAACTATGAAAAATAAATAAATAAAAAAATTACAACTTCTTGAAGTATTATCAACACAGGTCTTCATAACATCCGCAATATTATCTTCATACATGGACCCTCTTTGCATATCAATAACCAAAGCCCAATGTTCTATCAAAACATAATAAGCCAAAACCACCTTATAACTCCTGTTCATACTACCCGCCATATAATCCGCCAGCGAGCTAAATATCCAAAAGCCACACCACCAATGTCAAAATAAAACCAAAAATTCCCTTAAAATTACAACGATCTTATCCAAACAGACAAAATACCATATATTACCTCCCATTTTTATCACAGAACATAACCTTCTTATTACACCCAGCCAACTCTATTGCCTACTTAGAATTCCTAACTTTAAGACTCATCATTTAAGTCTAACAGTTTCCTTAATCAACTTAAATAACTCATTTAGAGGTCTCCTTTTTTCTTGAAAAAACCTCAAGTTCCTCTCATATCTCCCAAAACAAGTCTCTGCATAATGCTCAACATAGACCTATTAACAGTTATGTTCCCAATAAAAGATAGTAGCAGTTGTAAATTATTAGAGGCATGGTCAATTCTAACTAACTCCTTAAACATCTCCCAAATACTCACAGAAAAATCACGCTCAAAAAATTGGTGACAATGACTATTTTGAACATCATTACATAAAGTACACTTCACATCACCAATATCTTGCCACTTAGATATCCTATCTTGAGTTTTAAGCCTTTGATTAATAGCAAGCCAAAGAATGAAAAATTGTCTTGGTATATTTTGACTAAACCACACCAGATTATACCAAAGGACAACATTTCTAACTTCTGAAAATCATTCCAAACACCCTTAACAGAAAAACTACCCAACTTACCATTCTTAGATTTCCATAGAACCTTATCGTGCCTATCTCTGAAAAGAAGAGGAGGGGGAGATGAGCAAGGAAAGGAAATTTAATGTACCAATTTGGAGTGTCGAAACTGGTTGAACACAAGAGAGTGAAAGAAGAAGAGAAGACAGATTAGTTAGGGTTACAAGAGATGGAAAAATAAATCACAAACCATTTGTATTTGTAGCCTAGAAACCTTGGAGGACAAGTTTGAGTGGAATAGGGTTTAGAAACCCTACCCATGACCGGTTATGGACTCCCATGGGGATTCTAGAACCTTCCCAACTTCTATTTTCATCTCTAGTCCTTTAACTTAATATTTAACGACCGTTAACCAAACTCCGTTAAATACCAACTCTCGTTAAGTGTTTTATTCGTGATCAACTAATTAAATATAACATTTTATATATTAATTATTTATACATTGAATCTCATACGTAATGTGTGCAATCCCAAAGTCTCGAGTTCGAATCCGAAAATACGCATATTAAAATATATACATAACCTTTCAATAAGTTCCAATTAAGTTATATCATATGTCTTATAAAATGTGTAAAACACAACTCCGTTGCGGACATTGCACGTCTAAGCTTAAACTATTTTCGACCTTCTATTTTCTTTTTTCCAAAATCTTTCAAAGGTGCAAAATGAAAGGCTAGAATAGGATATGGAGTATGTAGAAATCTACCCGAACTCCTCGTAGAAAATATTAAGCGCGATATACGTGTTTTGTATGCTTGTATGTGTACAAACAAAGTGCACAGTAAAAATGTGTAGAAATGAAAAAGGATCACACGAATGAGATTAGTAGTGTGATTGTTTAGAGACACACGATAATAAAAATAATAATAAAAATAATGAGAGCAATGTCCAGATCCAATGACGAGGTGTAACTTGGAAGGCTTGTACGAATCTTCTATAGATTGAGCTATTTGTTGATCCGTGCATAAATCAGTTTAACTATATAATTTACCACAATATGCCATTTTCTTACTACATTACACAAGATTTTCTTGACATTTTAGTCAATCTATGAAGGATATTCAACTCAAATTGCACTGTCAATCTTTTATATGCAATTAGTATGTCTTTGCTCTCTAAAAATAATAATAATAATAGTAATAATAATAATAATAATAATGATAATAATAATATCCCCCCCTGACTGTGGTGATGGTGTTGTTAGATTCGTGTTGTTTGATCTCGCCAAACCACATGTCCCTTCTTCTATTGCTCGTGTTGATGACCAGGTTTTGGAGGAGCATTATGGTTTTGATCTCCACCTACTTGACACTTTGCTTTCTAAAGGGTTGCATACTGTCAAATCTATCCCTTCAAAGTGTCGTTTGGGATTCTCTCGCGTTTTGAAAGGAGCTCTTGATAAGGTGATCTGCACACATGAGGACATTTCTTGTTGGGTTAGCCTGTTGGTCTTGCCTCTTTGTCTCCTTAAAACCTTTTGCCCGAGGAGTAACATGGAATGTAGGTCAGCCAATAAACGCCAACGCCAAGAAGAATATATCGCTAGCGCCATTCACTCTTGGGGTACATCTGGTGGAAGTTTGCAGCTTGTTAAAGAGGTTCTAGCGGAACCATCCCCTGCATGGTCTAATATTGATGAGGAAAACCTAGATTTGGGTGAACGTAATGTCAAGCAATGTAAGAGGAAGATCTGTGATGGCCATTATACTGCGGCTGTTAGAGTTCTCTCTTCTTCGGGTGTTGCTCCTTATAATGACTCCACTCTGGAAGACTTGAAAGCCAAGCACCCCTTCAAGTCTGCTCCTTCCCTGCCGGATATACCTATTGATCATCACAACCTCATTGCATCTCCTGCTATGGTCCTTGATATGATCAAGAGTTTTCCCCGCGGTACATCTTGCGGTCGAGATGGGTTGCGCGCCCAACACCTTTTAGACTGTTTTAGTGGTGCGGCTGTGGCTATTTCCGATGAACTTATCGATTCTATCACCCAGGTGGTGAATCTTTTCCTTGATGGTAAATGCCCTAGGGCATTGGGTGAATATATTGCTAGTGCCCCTCTCACACCACTGATCAAGCCTGGAGGTGGTATCCGGCCTATTGCTGTGGGAACTGTTTGGAGGCGGTTAGTATCCAAGGTTGGTGCTTCTATGATCGGCCACTCCTTAGATGGTTATTTAAATGATCTCCAGTTTGGAGTTGGGGTCCCTGGAGGGGGGGAGGCTATCCTCCATGCCATGAATAGGTTTATTGAAGACCGTGGGGGCGAGGAAGGTCTTTCGATGTTATTGGTGGATTTCAAAAATGCTTTCAACTTGGTGGACCGTGAGGTCATGCTACAGGAGGTTCGCCTGCGTTGCCCTGCCATTTCACGATGGGTGGAATTTTGTTACTCTAGCCCAGCTAGATTATACTATGGAGAACATACGTTATGGTCGCACCAGGGAGTACAGCAAGGGGATCCACTGGGACCTCTTCTCTTTGCTCTCGTGTTGCATCCTTTGATATGTAAGATTAGAGACTCATTTAGTCTTTCCTTCCAAGCCTGGTATCTAGATGATGGTACTATTATTGGAGATACCTTGGTCGTGGGGAAGGCCTTAGAGCTTATTATGTTGGATGGACCACGGTGCGGCCTGCACCTCAATGTTGATAAAACCGAGGTTTTTTGGCCAAAGGAAGATCCCAGAAGCATGCTTACAGGTGTTTTCCCGCCCAATATTGCTCGACCGCTGCATGGTGTCAAATTATTGGGTGGGCCGGCTAGCATTGACTTTGAATTTAGCAGTGAGCTTGTTATGAAAAGGGTTGCTAAAACTATTGAGCTCATGGATGCTGTTGCTAAGCTTAGGGACCCCCAATGTGAGTTGTTGCTCCTTCGTGCTTGTGCCGGCATTTCAAAGTTATATTTCTCTATGCGCACATGCTCTCCTAGTGTCTTTGAGCGCGCGTATGTTGCATTTGATGCGGCGCTGCGTTCTGCTCTGGAACGTATTGTTACTGCTTCTGGACCAGGATTTGGCGATTGGCAATGGAGGCTGGCCACCCTGCCATTTACATTTGGGGGGCTTGGCGTATATTCAGCAGGGGATGCCTTGAACTATGCATTCCTCGCATCTAGACTTCAATCTGCCAAACTACAGACTAAGCTTCTCAGACATTCTGATATTGTAACCTCTGGATCTTCCTTTGAAGATGCCTTGAGCACGTTCAATGCGAAAATGGAGATAGACCTTCTGAGTAACCCGGATGAGATCGCTGCCCCCAAACTCATGAAGAAACTGGCAGATATATATTTCACACGTGTTACCCAAATGGCTGAATCCACATTTTGCCTATCTCCTCGACAAATGGCACTCTGGAGGTCGCAAAGGGAGGACTACACTCCAGACTGGCTTAGGGTGGTACCGATATCTGGGCTGGGACAGACTATGAATGCCAGAACTTACAGATGTGTACTATGTTATCGGCTAGGCGTTCCCCTCTTCTCAGTTCAGATGCCGTGTTCAGCTTGCTCCAAGGTTTTCACAGGGGATATTTACGGGGACCATGCTGTATCGTGTGCTGGCACTATTGGTATTAAACATCGGCACAACATAGTGCGTGACACCTTGATTGATATCTGTTCTCGATCTGGGGTCTCAGCTCGTAAAGAGGTTGACATCGGATTGGGTGGAGAAAGGGAGCAGGTCTTACGACCAGCAGACATCTTGCTCTATTCTTGGGATGGAGGGCAGGACGTATGTGTCGATTTGACCGGGTCGTCCCCCCTCACACAAACTGGTATGATGGATTTTGTGCCAGGTCGTGCAGTGATTGACGCCGCAAAACGTAAGCGCATCAAATACGGAGCCAAATGTATAGACATTGGATATGGGTTCACCCCTTTCTCATTTTCCTCCTTAGGAGAACTTGAGGCTGATGCGGTGACCTTACTTAAGCGGATCCGGAAGTTCTCTATAACTCAAGACATTGGAGCGCGCGCGGCTGCTCATATCTTTAGTAGGATTAGTTTTGCTATTGCTAAAGGTGTGGGAGCCCAGATTGTTTCGAGGCTCCCCACTAATTTCTTGTAATCCACTGGGGTTTTTTTTTCTAATGAAAGTGATGATAATAATAATAATAATAATAATAATAATAATAATAATAATAATCTTTTATATGCAATTAGTATGTCAATTACTAAAGGTGTGAGGGCCCAGATAGTTTCGCGACTCCCCACTAATTTTTTGTAATCCTATGATTTTGTTTCTAATGAAAGTGATGTTTATAACAACAACAAAAATTAATAATAATAATAATAATAATAATAATAATAATAATAATAATAATAATAATAATAATAATAATAATAATAATAATAATAATAATAATAATAATAATAATTCTCTATGCCAGGGCGTGCAGTTATTGATGCCGCACAACGTAAACGTGTCAAGTACGATGCCAAATGTGCGGATATTGGATATGGGTTTCTCCCATTTTCTTTTTCTTCTTTTGGGGAACTTGAGAAGGATGCAGTAACCTTACTTCAGCGTATTCGACTATTCTCTATGACTCAAGACGTTGGAGCGCGTGCAGCGGTTCATATTTTTAATAGGATTGGTTTTGCTATTGCTAGAGGTGTGGGGGGCCAGTTGGTTTCTCGGCTTCCCACTAATTTCTTGTAAAATCATATGAGTTTTTAACAAAGTGATGATTTATTAAAATAATAATAATAATAATAATAATAATAATAATAATAATAATAATAATAATAATAATAATAATAATAATAATAATAATAATAATAATAATAATAATAATAATAATAATAATAATAATAATAATATTGGCGGAGCATTATGGTTTTGACCTACACCTACTTGACACCTTACTTTCTAAAGGGTTGCATACTGTCAAATCTATCCCCTCCAAGTGTCGTTTGGGATTTTCTCGTGTATTGAAAGGAGCTCTTGATAAGGTGATCTGCACACCTGGGGATATTTCTTGTTGGGTTAACCTGTTAGTCTTGCCTCTTTGTCTCCTTAAAACCTTTTGCCCGCGGAGTAACATGGAGTGTAGGTCTGCCACTAAACGCCAGCACCAAGAAGAATATATCACTAACGCCATTCACTCCTGGGGTATGCCTAATGGGAGCTTGCAGCTTGTGCGAGAGGTTTTAGCTGAACCGTCCCCTACCTGGTCTAATATTGAAGAGGAAAATCTGGAATTAGGTTAACGTAATATCAAACAATGTAAGAGGAAGATTTGTGATGGTCATTACACCGCGGCTGTCAGAGTTCCTTCTTCTTCGGGTGTTGCTCCATACAATGATACCACTCTTGATGACTTAAATGCTAAACACCCCTTCAAGTCTACTCCTTCCCTTCCGGATATACCTATTGACCATCATAACCTCATTGCATCTCCTGCTGTGGTCCATGATACGATCAAGAGTTTCCCCCGTGGTACATCTTGTGGAAGAGATGGTTTGCGCGCCCAACACCTTTTGGATTGTTTTAGTAGCGCTGCTGTGGCTATTTCCGATGAGTTAATCGATTCTATCACCCATGTGGTGAATCTTTTTCTCGATGGTAAATGCCCTAGGGCATTAGGTGAGTATATTGCTAGTGCTCCGCTCACACCACTGATCAAACCCGGGGGTGGTATCCGTCCTATTGTTGTCGGGACTGTTTGGAGGCGTTTAGTCTCCAAGGTTAGTACTTCTATGATCGGCCACTCTTTAGACGGTTATTTAAATGATCTCCAGTTTGGTGTTGGGGTCCCTGGAGGGGGGAGGCTATTCTTCATGCTGTGAATAGGTTTATTGAGGGCCGAGGTGGCGAGGAAGGTCTCTCGATGTTATTGGTGGAATTCAAAAATGCCTTCAACTTGGTGGACTGTGAGGTCATGTTACAGGATGTTCGTTTGCGTTGCCCTGCCATTTCGCGTTGGGTGGAGTTTTGTTACTCTAGCCCGGCTAGATTATATTATGGGGAACACACGTCATGGTCGCACCAGGACGTACAACAAGGTGATCCACTTGGACCTCTTTTCTTTGCCCTCGTGTTACATCCCTTGATTTGTAAGATTAAAGACTCCTTTAGTCTTTCCCTTCAAGCTTGGTACCTTGACGATGGTACTATTATTGGAGATACCTTGGTTTTGGGGAAAGCCTTAGAGCTTATTATGTTGGATGGACCACGGCGCTGCCTACACCTCAATGTTGATAAAACTGAAGAGTTCTTTCTTCTTCGGGTGTTGCTCCATACAATGATACCACTCTTGATGACTTACAAGCTAAACACCCCTTCAAGTCTACTCCTTCCCTTCCGGATATACCTATTGACCATCATAACCTTATTGCATCTCCTGTTGTGGTCCATGATATGATCAAGAGTTTCCCCCGTGGTACATCTTGTGGACGAGATGGTTTGCGCGCCCAACACCTTTTGGATTGTTTTAGTGGCACTGTTGTGGCTATTTCCGATGAGTTAATCGATTCTATCACCCATGTGGTGAATCTTTTTCTCGATGGTAAATGCCCTAGGGCATTAGGTGAGTATATTGCTAGTGCTCCGCTCACACCACTGATCAAGCCCGGGGGTGGTATCCGTCCTATTGTTGTGGGGACTGTTTGGAGGCGTTTAGTCTCCAAGGTTGGTGCTTCTATGATCGGCCACTCTTTAGACGGTTATTTAAATGATCTCCAGTTTGGTGTTGGGGTCCTTGGAGGGGGGAGGCTATTCTTCATGCTGTGAATAGGTTTATTAAGGACCGAGGTGGCGAGGAAGGTCTCTTGATGTTATTGGTGGACTTCTAAAACGCCTTCAACTTGGTGGACCATGAGGTCATGTTACAGGAGGTTCGTTTGCGTTGCCCTGCCATTTCGCGTTGGGTGGAGTTTTGTTACTCTAGCCCGACTAGATTATATTATGGGGAAAACACGTCTTGGTCGCACCAGGGCATACAAAAAGGTGATCCACTTGGACCTCTTCTCTTTGCCCTCGTGTTACATCCCTTGATTTGTAAGATTAGAGACTCCTTTAGTCTTTCCCTTCAAGCTTGGTACCTTGACGATGGTACTATTAGTGGAGATACCTTGGTTTTGGGGAAAGCCTTAGAGCTTATTATGTTGGATAGACCACGGCGCGACCTACACCTCAATTTTGATAAAACTGAGGTCTTTTGGCCACAGGTAGACCCCAGAAGTATGATTGCAGGTGTTTTCCCGGCCAACATTGCTAGACCGATGCATGGGGTAAAATTATTGGGTGGACCGGCTAGCATAGACTTCAAGTTTAGCTGTGAGCTTGTTATGAAAAGGGTTGCTAAAACTATTGAGCTCATGGACGCTGTTGCTAAGCTTAGGGATCCCCAATGTGAGCTGCTACTCCTTCGTGCATGTGCTGGCATCTCAAAGTTATACTTCTCTATGCGCACATGTTCTCCCTGAGTCTTTGAGCGTGCTCACGTTGTGTTTGATGCAGCACTGCGTTCTTCTTGGGAACGTATTACTACTGCTTTTGGGCCTGGATTTGGTGATTGGCAATGGAGGCTGGCAACCCTACCTTTTATATTTGGGGGGGCTTGGAGTATATTCAGCAGGGGACGCCTTGAACTACGCATTCCTTGCTTCTAGACTCCAATCTGCCAAACTCTAGACTAAGCTCCTTAGACAATATGGTATTGTAACCTCTGGACCTTCCTTTAAGGAGGCCTTAAGTGCTTTTAACGGGAAAATGGAGATTGACCTTTTGAGTAACCCGGATGAGATCGCTGCCTCCAAACTTATGAAGAAATTGGCAAACATATATTTCACACGTGTTACCCAAAAGGCTGAATCCACATTTTGCCTATCTCCTCGACAAATGGCTCTCTAGAGTTCGCAAAAGGAGGACCACACCTCATACTGGCTTATGGTAGTTCCGATATTCGGGCTGGGACAGACTATGAATGCCAGGACTTACAGGAGCGTATTATGCTATCGGCTAGGCGTTCCCCTTTTCTCTGTTTAGATGCCGTGCTCAGCTTGCTCCAAGGTGTTCGCGAGGGATATTTACGGAGACCATGTTGTGTTATGTGCTGACACCAGTGGTATTAAACATCGGCACAACATGGTACGTGATACTTTGGTTGATATATGCACTCGATCTGGGGTCTCGGCTCGTAAAGAGGTTGACATCGGGTTGGGTGGAGAAAGGGAGCAAGTCTTACGACCAGCGGATATCTTGCTTTATTCTTGGGAGGGAGGGCAAGATGTATGTGTCGATCTGACGGGGTCGTCCCCCCTCACGCAATCCGGTATGATTGATTTTGTGCCAGGCCGGGTGGTGATTGATGCCGCAAAGCGTAAGCACGTTAAGTATGCAGCCAAGCGGATATTGGATATGGGTTCCTCCCTTTTTCATTTTCCTCTTTAGGGGAGCTTGAAGCAGATGTTGTGACCCTACTTAAACGGATCCGGAAGTTCTCTATAACTCAAGATATTGGGGCGTGTGCTGCTACCCATATCTTCAGTAGGATTAGTTTTGCTATTGCTAAAGGTGTGGGAGCCCAGATTGTTTCGAGGCTCCCCACTAATTTCTTGTAATCATATGGTTTTGTTTCTAATGAAAGTGATGTTTATAATAATAATAATAATAATAATAATAGTAATAATAATAATAATAATAATATCCTTTTGGTTTTCTAATGAAGTGATGGTTTTTAATAATAATAATAATAATAATAATGATAATAATAATAATAATAATCTTTTCATTAGGGGTTACTTTTGTCAAACTTCTCACATGGAGCAAAGATAAGAAGCTTTGCTTACTTATATCATGGTGAATATGGTTTGAATAAATTGAGATTCGTATTATGTTGATGCTTTAACATGTTCAATGTTGTTTACGGAGAAAAGAAACAATGTTAAACCTTATAATCAATTTTTTATAGCGCAACAATTCATATAACATCTAAATTTTTTGTAGTGTAACTTTTATATGCATTTAGTAGTCACCTTATCCTTAATTTCCTACTTGCAATTAACATAGAGAATAACTGAATATCCGAATGACTACAATATATAACAATTACAAATATTTGAACTACTAAACTGCAATTTTATATTTTTAAAATGTTATAATTGTTTTAATAATAATACTTTTATGTGACACAAAATAACCTTGTTTGAGTTGGCATCAAATGTCTAATAGCTTCGAAAGAAAAGAATACAATATAAATTACAATAACATGTAACCGACTTTGAAAAAAATTGTAAGTTTTGTAACTGACTTATTCAGCTTTTTGCTTAATTTGTAATTTTGATTGTTTATGTCAAAATAGATAGCTATACAACGTTTATGTTAGTGGGTATATGATGGTGATAGGTTATCTTAATACAAATTGTTAAATAATATAATGGTTTAAAGTGTAAACTGTTAGTTTTATGGATATAAATTAGTAGACGTGAGTTAGGATCGAACTCGAGACTACGAGATTGCACACTTTACGTATGAGAATTTAAAGTTAATAATTAAATATTAAACGTTATATTTATTTATTGATTAAACGAAATAACTAACGGACGCTAAGTAATTAATGTAATGAACTAACGGGCGTTAAAGGTATTTGGAAAAGGATTAAATTGCAAAGTTTGAGAAAGTTCCGGAATCCCTTGGGGATGCCCTCATCCGATTGGTCAAAGGAGAAAAGGAAACAAACCCAACTTGTTCACCAAGTTTGCTTGGGTATATATACAAAACCTAAGGGGTTCGTAAATTATCTCTTGTGCTCATTGCTAAACCCTAAAAACGTTTTGTGTGTGTTTCTTTGTCTCAAACCGATCGGCCACCATTCCTTGGTGTCGATCCATTACTTTCCCACAAACCAAGTTATTTGTTTTATCAAAACTAGCATTACTTTAATTCGGTTTAGTACGTGTGTACAAGAACGTAGTAATAACACACTATTGTTATTATTCTTGGATTGAATTACAAAACGGTAAGGGGTAATTTATATAATCCTAATTAAATCAAATTAGGGTTCTTCCATTGCTAGTTTTTGGATTTGATTCTTGTTCGGCTAGAATCAAGAAAAGGTACGCATATTCTTTTATGTTAATTAATTGTTCATTAATAAATCCTATACACTTCCGCTTGATTACTTTGATGTTTGTGATCATTTATTTGATTGTCATGTTATCTAATTCCAACAGTGGTATCAGAGGCATTGGTTTTTAATGAGTAATTAATTACATAAACGCGTAATAAAACAAATAATTGTATGTTGTTTGATATGTTAATCTAGGGTTTATGTTTAATTTTTTTGTGGGTCGATTTTTTTTAATTGGGGCGTTCCCCTATATTTTTTTTAATGTCGACACATATAAAATTTTTAGGATTTTGAAAATTGTTTGCCAACCTTATTAAAACCTAGAATTAATATATTAGTTACGTGATTAATTCATGAATAATTTGTTATGTGTCATGGAATTTTAATATGCGATCTTGTGACTATTTGTATAATTGTTATGATGTATCCATGATTATACATGCATGTTAGTCATGGATAAGTTACTTTGATATTGTTTAATTGTTAAGATATATTTATTTACGATAAATCTTGAATTGGGGAAGACTCCAATTATATATATTAATGAATCAATTATGTGCAATTTGGTATATTATTAATTATGGGTTTACGCAATCGATTCTTCGATGTATGTGGCTCACTCTCAATTGAGAGAGTGAAAGCCCTAATTAATATATACATTAATTTAACCTAGATATTGATTATTAATAGGGTTTTATCGAATAAGTTGCATGTGGCTACTTGTTTGCACGTATAAATTGTTTATTATGTGCGCATTGTTTTTTAGTAGTTTATTTTTTATTTGTTACTTGTTTGTTTATTATGTTAGACAGTTTTAAGCAAAGGGTAATTTTGAATAGAAAAATAATACGGACTAAACAATGGCGAAATTTGATTTGTTTTGGAAGAGCTAAGTTTTCAATAATTTAATTGATTGGTGACTTTGGTACAAATGGTCTGAACGGCTCACCCACTAGAATGAACTATAAAGGGGTTAATAAAGAAGTGCGCACAGTCACACTGAAAGGATGTCTTAAGTTATGCTTTGCGCTTACCTGGTCCTCTACCTCCTGTAAGTTCGAATGGAGCTACTTAGTAAGCCATAAAATGTGCAAACTCATCTTAAGGGCGAATTAGTTTTAATTCCATGCGCCACTTCGGTGGTAATTACCCGAAACACTAAGTGTTTACACTTATGCAAAAGTACGGTATAATGGACGATAATTAACACTAAATTCCTTGATTGGTGAACCCAATACCCCAATCAAAACTTTGATAATTTGATCTTTATGAATTGGTAATAAAAAGCTTTTTATTAAATTTATGCTACAAGATGAATACATGACATCTTTGTACATATTTGATTTGACCACATAAAATCAAAACTAGTACCCTTTTAAATTAAGTTTTATGCCATCTAATTAAAAGGAACACTTGAAGTTGCAATTTACGTCATGACAGTACTTGGCTAGATTGTGATGGAGAGGTAAATCTCTATGTAAAGTCAGACCTTACATGGACATATTTGCAGTTCTTTAAGTTAGACACTTAAGTTGAGTAGGAAGTGAGACTTGGACTCAATGGCATAAGATGGGATGAAACATGTTTATATTTGCAATAGCGTTGGAAAATATAAATCCCATAATGATCTAGGAGTTGGAAATTGTTTGCCAATTAATGTTCGACAGATTACCTTATTATATGCGTTCGTTGCTAGCAGATCAACTGATGTAATGAACCTATGATAATTTGGATCCTAGTTTTTGAGAAAATTATATGGTTATATGTTTATATTACCGTTGGGTATATTTTATTTTCTTGAAAAGTTGTATTATCGAAAATACTAATACTTGAACTTTTTTCTGTAGAAATGGCTCAAAATAACGATAACACTAACACTGCACTAAGTTCTGCGTTCAAAAGCTTTTTTGATCGAGAAAAGTTGACTGGCTCTAAGAATTTCAATGTGTTGGAATCACTCCTAGACATTAATCAAGTGTTAGTAATTCACATGTAATAGTTAGCTTAATTATGGCCTTTATGTTTGTTATTAGCCTTAAGCTTATGTAGAAGGCCCATGAGCTAAGGCCCAAGCCCATAAGGAAAAGGATGGGAACTAGGAGTGTTGACCTAGCTTCCCACCTATAAATACTCTTGTATAACCCTCACTTGAGGGTTGGTTGTTCAATTTATCTCTTTCACATACACCTTGCTTAATCATTCTTTATTTCCTACGCGTATGTGTGTGTGATAGTTGTTCATCCGCCTCTTCTCTTCTCTATCTCTTTCTATTGTGCTTGTGTTGTAAAACTAGTGACCTAACAGTGGTATCAATCGCCAAATAGTTGGGTGAATCGGTTTGTTTTAAGTAGGTTTTGGTCCTACGCGTAACTACCGGTCACAAACTTTGGTTCGCTTAAAAAACACGTTTTTTACACTTTTGAATCCAAGATTCTTGTACTTTCAATGTTTTAAGGTGTTAAAGTAACTGTTTTTGGCAAAAGGTTTCAACCTTTACGCGTGGATTAACGTTTTTAAGCTTGTTTTTGTTCGAGGGTTTCATCCTACGCGTAACCTGTTTACACGTTTTGGTTCATCAAGTTTCACACTTTTGTGTTATTTTGGTGATATTGAAGCTATCTCATCACAAAAATCTGGTTTAGAAACATCTTTGGGCAAAATCCTTTTTACGAGTAGAACTACGCGTATCAAAACCCTAGTTCTACGCGTAACTTTATCCGTGGTTTGATCTTCAGTTTCGTGGTTTACTCCGTGTTTTCTTGCTTGGATAAGCTTGAAAATACGTCGACTTGGGATATCTTTTGCACTGTGATAGTGTAAAAGATCACTTGGGCTAAAAACCCTAAACTTACGCATAAGCATTAAGCTTACGCGTAGAAAATCCTACGCATAAGATTCATCTTACGCCTAAGCCTAGTCTTACGCATAAGGTAATCCTACGCCTAAGTTTCTACGCCTAACTTTGTGTCTACGCATAACTTTACTGTCTTTTCCCTACTTAAGCGTAAGATAAACCTACGCGTAACTCTTGATTGTTACGCGTAACTTTGGTGTTTTTACGCATAAGTGCTACTTGGTTAATTGTGATTTCTACGCCTAAGGATACTTTATCAACAAAGGTTCATTCGACTACAAAGATCTATTTAACAACACAAGTTTTCAACATGTCACAACCACCATACTCTAGCTATTTTCCTTACACTTATCCTCAACAACAACAACAACAACTAAGTCAACAACATCAACAATGGAATCAACAACAAGCTATTTATCAACAACAATTTAATCAACAACATACTCCACAACTTGCAGCAATTCCACAACCTCTAATGCCTCAACCACCAACAAGTCTTCAAGTACAACCTTACTCAAACGTCTACAATCACTCCAGGAATACTATGAAGGAACCGGCATGGTTTGGCAAGATGTGTGAAGCCTTGAGTAGCCAACAATCAATTCATGAAGCTGGCTCACTTGATAGACCTCCAAGCTCACTCCCGGGAATTATGATCAATGGGTGATTCGGTTCTTTAGGTTTTGTGATCTAAAGAAGCCACATGGAAAGTTTTTTAAAGAAGGTCATTATGGAAGGTCCATTTCAAATGCCTACTATCGTTACACCCGAAGATCCAGATGCTGTTCCACCAAGAGATGATGTCACCGAAATTGCAACTGTTTCACAACTCACTGGTGATAAACTTCTAAACTTTGAAGCAGATGAACTAGCAATGCAATACATCCTTTTAGGACTACCAAATCCAATCCTTCGAAGTGTTGATGCTCAAAAAACTACTAAAGCAATGTGGGAACAGATTCATCTTCTTATCCAAGGAACAACACTCAATCAGGAAGATATGGAATCAAATATCTACTTGACTTATGAACACTTCATGATTGAACCAGGAGAGTCATTAGAATCTTATCATCATCGATTTTCAGACATCATTAATGATTTGGACAAACACAATATCATCATGCCACGAATTGCTGTCAACACAAAGTTCCTAAGTAGTCTTGGTCCGGAATGGGAGAAGTATGTCATTTTTCTTCGTCAAGCTAAGGATATGCATCATGCTACCTACGGATTGTTGTACGACTATTTGAAGCCTCACCAAAAAGAAGTTGATAAGGAAAGGATTCTCCGTGGTCAAACTGTTTCACCATCACTTCCGGACAATCAACAACTTGCTTTGTGGGCTCAAACTAATATTCCTCCTCAACAAGCTCCTCAACCCGCACCTCAAACAACTGCAACCAACAAACCTTCTGATCCGTCACAGCAACAACCTCAACAAAATCAACTGGTTCCATACAACAACAACCCTGCTCAAACTCTTATAGTCAAGCTGATGAGGACTCCGATGCATTCCATGAATTGCAACAAGGATTTGTTATGATTGCTAAAGCATTTGGCCGTTATACAAACAAATCCAACAATCGCATTCGTTCTTCATCTAATACAAGAAATCAGGCTGTTGTGAACAATGGACGCGTTGAAGTTCAAAATCGGGGTTATGGTCGTCAGATGGGAGGTGGTCAAGGGTTCAATGCTTTGGGAAGGAATAACATGGGTGCTCCGCAGCAGCAAAGGGTTCAAGTGGTTGAATAGGGGAATGCTCAAAATGGGGTTAATGGTCTTCGCTGGTATAACTGTAATGAGAAGGGTCATCTGGCTAATGCATGTCCTAAACTGAGGACAAGAGGCAGTGCGTATTTCAAAGAGGCCTTGCTCTTGGCTCTTAAGGATGAAGCTGGTGGATCTCTTACCAACAAGGAACAGAGCTTTATGGCAGATGCAGACTCAGATGATGATATGGAGGACTTGCAGGCTAATGCAGCAGTGATGTTGATGGCACAAATGCAAGCTCTACACATGAGTGACACAGGCCCAGTGTATGACACTGATGGCTTGTCTTAGGTACCTGAACAAACACTTATCATCAATGAACTGATATCTCCGCCAACTTCTGCATCTGACATAGATCAGAGTGTTCAACATGAGCCTTCTACATCTCATTCCGATGATCATCAACTAGACCCCGTAGTTACATTTGATGATCAAGATGACCTTATGGTTACCATTGATAATCAAGTTGACTCCGTGGTTATACTTGAGGATCTAAATAATGACCATGTTGAGACTCACGTTGAACAAAATGATCCTATGTTTGATCCAGAATTTGAGCTCCGGACCTTAGTTAAAGACCAACAATCCCGAGTGGAACGTTATCATGATGATAATTTAAAATTAAAAGCTCACAATGCACTGTTAACCAGGGACAACGATTGCTTAATTCGACAACTCGAAGTTTTTAAAACTCAAGAAAAACGGGAAAAAGGTTTTGAAGTCGCTTTTTCTAAATCTTATCAAAACGAAAAATACTTAGAACGCCAGATATGTGATCTAGCCGCATCGAAGAATGCTTTGTTGTCTCAAATAGAACAACTGAAACATGAACATAAACAACAACTTAACGCTCTTACTTTGGAAAATGAAAAAACCAAGGCTGAGTTGTTAAAGTGTCAAAAATAGTTCTCTGAGTACAAAAAGCATTCCACGAAACGGATAAATAACTATCTTAACGAAATTGTCGACTTACAACAAAAAATCAAAGAGTTTCAAAATGTCGTTTATAAACATGGTGAGTCAATTACAACTATTCAAAAGTTTACTTTTAAACCAAATCCAAATGGATATGGACCAATTCTTGCTGATTACAAACCTAAGTTTTCAAACAGAGCATTCAAACCAAATCCTGAAGTTTACAGTGCAGAACATAGAATTGATGATTCGATTATGTCTGTTGTTGGATATAATCGCATGGAGGAATTAGATGCAGATGACGAGAGTCGGTCAAAAATGGAAAATGTTGTTTATAACAAACCATTTGACTATTCAAAAGCCGTAACTTTTGTCACACAACAAGATAAGTCAAACACACCTTTGGTTGTCACACCAGTTTTTGAAGCTAGTCCCCAACACAATGGTGCACAAATAAATGGCCCTTTATCAAATATTTTGAAGCTAGTCCCCAACACTTAGTGAAGTAAAAACTAAAGCCGAAAGTTGTCGTATTATCAAATATTTTGACACTTTCTTATCTGACATCAAACTTTTGGAACGGGCAATTGAATTTCATTCTGAAATAAAACTTGACCATTTTATCTCGCCATTGGCAAGAGAACAACGAGAAATTTTTCAGACCAGAATTTTACCCATGTCAAAAATTTGAAAAACTGTGCGCTATATTGGGAAAGGGATTTTCACAAGGAACTTGGTCTCATGAAAACAGTTTTCGAGAAAACAGAAACATCAATTTCAAATACTAAACGCAAAAAGAAATTATTGAGAAAAGATGTTGATCGACTCTTGGAAGATGTTATCTGTGCTGATATCCATAATGTTGTGCTGTTTCATACTCTTGATTATACATCTGATCATACCTATGCTGATTCTGTTGATACTGTTGAAATTGTTGAGAATACTGATAATGTGCTTCAGATCGAGTCTTTAAAAGTTGAAAATGAACGATTGTTAAACGAACTTTCCAATGCAATACGACGTCTCAATTGGTGTCAAAAGGATATTCATAATCAACAACCTGCTTTTCAAACAAAAATCGCCCAGTTGCGTTCAAACAATCCAACAATGGAGCAACTGGATGATCAAAACGTGTCTGTTAAGAGTCAAATCTCAAAATATGAACAAGAACTTTCAAAAGTCAAAAAGGAAAATGGTGTCATATCTGATTTACTCAAACAGACTCGTGATGAAGCATCTAACGAACTTGATCATTTTCTTGCACACACTAAAGAAGTCATGAATTTTGCTGGAAATATTCGTTCTGAAAATCAAGAATTGGTGCACACTATCTTTAAGCTAAGAGAAATGTTAGGAAAGTATGAACAACTTCCGCCTACCGTGATTAAGAGAATAGCCCCAGTAACACTTAGTAATCGTGAACCTAGAATCCCTACTGCCAAATCACAAGTTTCTAACGTGCTTCCTTCTACTAAAAATGGAATAGTTGCCTCTTTTCCAAACGTCCGCACTTCACAGCCTAGGAGCAATACAAGGAAGAATAGGAAGTTGCGACCTAAGAAAAGACAAATAAAGAATGCTGAAGTAGAAGAATACCCTAGGACTATGAATAAGACTCACGTGACTTCCACTATAAATATTGCACCTGGCAAATGTAATAGAAATAGTGATGTAACGAATGCTAAACCTTTAAGTACTTTCGACATTCAGTCTGATGCACCTTGTGTTATTTGTCGTAAAAGTATGAATTCTGATTGTCATGAAAAATGTGTTGCTAAAGCTATCATCTCTCGTTTAAGGAATCCTAAGAATCGGAATACCTCTAGGCCCACTAATCATTCTAAGTCTGTGCTTGGTAGACCGCCCTCTTTAGATTCTAAGAAATGCATTGATGTACTTGTAGTTCCAGTATCACCTCCAAGGAATGTAGTACCACCTAGTGCATTCACTAAGACTAAAGCCAAGACTAGTTGGAGATGGCAGCAATGGATACATAATACACTAGGATTTAAATGGATGCCTAAAATCATTGATGTGTGTATTTCAACTATAACTGCTTCGGAACCTTCTAACTCATCGGGTTCCACATCTACTTCTATTCCATCTGTGTCGTCTGTGTGTAATGCAGGTGATACAGATCATTCTCTGGATTGTTGATAGCGGATGTTCCCGACACATGACAGGAAACCTTAAATTGTTATCAAACTTTGTTGCAAAGTTCATTGGCACTGTCAGATTCGGGAATGATCACTTCGCAGCTATCATGGGCTACGGAGACTACATTAATGGCAACATCGAAATTAGCAGGGTTTATTATGTGGAAGGCCTCGGTCACAATCTGTTCTCAGTTGGTCAATTTTGTGATGGAGACTTGGAAGTCGCTTTCAGGGAGAAAACTTGTTTCATTCGTGATCTACAAGGAAATGATCTTATGTCTGGCCAACGCTCATCCAGTCTATATACTATCTCTATGCAAGACATGATTGCTTCATATCCCATATGCTTACTATCAAAGGCTACATCAACAAAATCTTGGCTATGGCACCGTCGTCTCTCACATCTAAACTTTCAAACCATAACCAACCTTGCTCGACATAAACTTGTTGAAGGTCTCCCACGATTCTGGTATTCAAAAGATCACCTATGTTCAGCTTGTGAACAAGGGAAAAGCACTCATGCTCATTTTCCTTCAAAGGTGGAACACAACACTCAGCATGTGCTTCACCTTCTTTACATGGATTTGTGTGGCCCGATGCGCGTGCAGACGATAAATGGCAAACGCTACATCTTAGTAATCGTTGATGACTACTTACGATAGACTTGGGTTTATTTTCTTCGAAGTAAAGATCAAGCTCCACAGATGATCATCACCTTTCTCACGAAAATTCAAGTTCAGCTCCCGAACACCGTCAGACAAATTCGTACAGACAAAGGAACTGAATTTGTGAATCAAAACCTTCGGGAATTTTATGAGAAAGTGGGAATTGAGCATCAAACATCTATTGCCCGTACACCAGAACAAAACGGAGTTGTTGAAAGACGAAACCGTACGTTAGTGGAAGCTGCCAGAACGATGTTAATCAATGTAAAACTTCCAGATTACTTGTGGGCTGAAGCTGTCTCAACTGCATGCTACACTCAGAATCATTCTATGATTACAAAATGTCACAACAAAACACCATTTGAGCTTCTCCACAACCATAAACCAAATCTCAAACACTTTCATGTATTTGGATCCCTCTGCTATCCGAATAATGATCGTGATGAATTTGGAAAGCTCAAAGCCAAAGCTGACATTGGAGTCTTTATTGGATATTGTGAGAATTCAAAAGGTTACCGGATCTGGAATCGTCGGACAAAGCAAGTTATGGAAACGATTCATGCTCATTTTGATGAACTTACAGAAATGGCTTCTGAGTATAACAGCTTGGAACCCGGTCACAACCGCTTAAACTTCCCCCAAACCCTATCATCAGCTGAACAAAGCCCTCAGCTTACTCATCAACAAATGGAAAGGCTATTTGCTTCGCTGTTCAGTGACGATATTGATGAACGTGCTCCTGGTGTATCCGTTGTTTCCGCTGCTCAACCTGATAATACTCCTATACCTGATACACCTGCTACAACAATCACTGTTGAAGAAGCACCACCAGTTGACTCTACAACAACAGTTGAACAAACTGCTTCCAACGACGCAGAACCAGCTGATGATGTTCTGAATGATGTACCCCAACCAGCAGATTTTGATCCAAATGCGTTCTTTAACCCGTTTGCTAGTGAAACTGCTACACCTGATGTCGCGGAATCATCTACAAGCCATTTGAATCCTCAGAATCTGCACAATGTATACCAACATCAACCCTTTACACACCGATGGACAAAAGACCATCCTCTGGAAAATATTATTGGCAACCCAAACCAACCAGTCGTTACGAGACAACGTCTTCACACAGACGGTGAACATTGCATTTATGCACTCACTGTCTGCCAAACTGAACCTAAAAACATTAAGGATGCAATGACAAAAGATAACTGGATTGAATCCATGCAAGAAGAACTCAACCAATTCAAACGTCTTGAAGTATGGGAACTGGTTGAAAGACCAACAAGGGTCTACGTCATTGGTCTTAAATGGATTTGGAAAAACAAATTGGATGCTGAAGGGAACGTAATCAGAAACAAGTCACGTCTGGTGGCTAAGGGTTATCGACAGGAAGAGGGGATTGATTTTGAAGAATCATTTGCTCTGGTTGCTCGTCTTGAGGCTGTTCGGATATTTCTCGCGTTCGCGGCTCATATGAATATAACGGTCTTTCAGATGGACGTCAAAACTGCTTTTCTGAATGGGCAACTTAAAGAAACGGTTTATGTCAGCCAACCAGAAGGATTCGTTGATCCCGCCTACCCGAACCATGTCTACAAACTGAACAAAGCTCTGTATGGTCTCAAACAAGCTCCTCGGGCGTGGTATGATAAGTTATCATCTTTCCTCATTGCCAATAATTTTACCAAAGGTTCGGTTGACCCAACACTTTTCATAGAATATCACGAGGAACATATTTTAATTGTTCAAATTTACGTAGATGACATCATTTTTGGGTCAACACATAAAAAGTACTCAATCGCTTTTGCAAAACTAATGAAGAAACATTTTGAAATGTCAATGATGAGTGAACTTACGTTCTTTCTAGGACTGCAAGTTCATCAATCACCCCGTGGTATTTTCTTGAGTCAGTCCAAATATGCCCTTGAAATTCTGAACAAATTTGGGATGAATACTTGTGATACTTATGCCACACCTATGTCACATACCAAGAAGCTAGATGCTGATTTGCATGGGAAACTTGTTGACCCTACAAAATACCGTAGTATTATTGGGTCTCTCATGTATCTAACAGCTAGCAGGCCTGATATTGTCTTTGCCATATATCTTTGCTCCCGTTATCAGTCAAGACCAACTGAAACCCACCTCTCAAAGGCTAAAAGAATCCTCCGATACATCAAGGGAACCATTAATTTGGGGATCTGGTATCCGAATGATTCTGGTTTTGAACTAATAGCTTTTTCAGATGTTGATCACGCAGGATGCTTAGACTCTCGAAAAAGTACTTCAGGAGCACTATAATTTCTTGGTGACAAACTGGTGTCTTGGCAATCGAAGAAACAGGATTGTACATCGCTGTCATCAACCGAAGCAGAATATGTAGCCATGTCCGCGTGTTGTGCTCAAGTCATTTGGATGATAACACAACTCAAAGACTATGGTTACGTCTTTGACAGAATCCCGATGTACTGCGACTATCGGAGTGCCATTGCTATCTCGAGCAACTCAGTTCAGCACTCGAAATCAAAGCACATCGATCTTCGGTATCACTTCATCAAGGACCACGTGGAACAGGGTACCGTTGAATTATACTTTGTAGGTACAGAATACCAATTGGCAGATCTTCTCACCAAAGCCTTAGCTCCTGCTAGGTTTAATGAGTTGGTCCACCGGATTGGTATGCGGTGTTTGACTCAAGAGGAACTCGATGAACTTTTAAAACATTCTTCAAAACCAGTCAAACACCAAAATCTCTTTTGTAAATATTTTTTTCAAAAACAAAATACAAAATTATAAAATCTGATAAAACAACAAAAATATTCTTTTATCTAATTTTCTTTCAACATGGCAAGTACATTTCTTCCATCAACACTCAAATCTTTCAAAATTCAGTATTTTTCCAATCAAGTGTTGAGGGGGAGAAAATAAATACTTAACTGTTTTAAAATAACTCTGTACTTGAATGTTATCCTATCCCGGTTGTTTCTTTTTTCAATGGTGGTAAATTTTCTGGTTCACTGACACTCCTCGGACTAAAATTTATAAACTTTCATTATTTCTTAAGTCGAGGGGGAGTGTCGTCAAAGTTATTTCCAAATAATCTTCGTTTGGTAACCAAAATGGAAGTTAAAAGGCTTTGGATGAAAATGGAAAAGGTGGAGGGACTAAAACTGCCAAAAGTTTAAACTCTTTTTTAATAAAACTTCCTCACCTAACTTACACTTCACATTTATTACTCACAACTAACAATATCCTACACCTAAGATTCGTTCATCAAATTTGTGTTTTCGATCATCAATTTGTAAGTTGTTTAATAATCTTTACATGTTTTTAAAACAATGGTTTTGATTTTCACTCAAATCCAACGGTCAAATGATGTATTTTTGGGTGATTTATGTTTTACGCGTAAGCTATGAACACAAATCACTCATTTGTGTGTTTGTGGTTAAGAAGATAGTGTCAAAACGTTTCTCAAACATTGATGATACCATTTCTATCCTCAAAACATACCCAGAAAATCGAATTGAATGAATTTGTGAATTAGGGTTCATACGTTAGGTTTGAGTATTTTCAAATGTGAATGTTTTTGGTCTTAAAGATTGTTGTTTGAAGTTGTTTTCAACATGAATTGATCATATGTTAACCCAGAAATTACCCAGAAACATTAACTGATTAAGAATTGAACTTTAGGGTTTAATGTTCTTCACATTTGGGTACTTTTGATTCACTGCGAATTTGGTGTTAAAACTTGGTCATTACACTCACATAACATCTTAGACTTACTAGAAAAACTATGGTGCTTATCCTATGGCTAGAAATCATATGGGTAATCCTTAAACTATTAGGGTTTTAGTCTTACGCGTAAGATTTTTACGCGTAAACTGATTAATGAGTTTCATGCCATGATCTGTTGTAAAATGAGTGTTAGTGTTAATATTGATGTTATGATGAAATTATTTCAGGTTTGCTACTCGTAAAACTCAGAATCAAGGTTGTTAGAACATCTACGCATAAGGATCACCTTACGCGTAGCATGTTATGCGTAAGAGAAATCTTACGCGTAGCATTACGCGTAAGGTTCTACAAAGGGACTACGCGTATCCTGTGAAGGATATGCGTAAACAGTGACCTCTACGCATAAGGTCTACTCTTACAAGTAAGCTTTACGCGTAAGGTTTTATATACGCCTACGCGTAAGCTTTACGCATAAGGTCCTCTCGTTCCTACGCGTAATATTTCTTACGCGTAAGACAGGATCCTACGCATAAGCTTGTGTCTACGCATATAACTCCTGTTTACGCATAAGCTACCATTCCTATGCATAAGCCTTGATCAAACCTTCGTTATGAATTGTTACGTGTGCAAACTTGTAAATAAATATATCACAACGTCACGAATCCAATAATGTCACTAATAAGCTTAAATGTATAATGTGTTGTGAAAATATGTGATAACATAAACTTTAAAACCTAAAGTTAACTAACTCACGAAACTTTTCACGACGTCATTAGACTATTGGACATACAAGTGACTTTGGACTCGTAACAATCATTGACATTATACATTCAATAACTAGACAATAAAACCTTCTGTTGACTAACATTATGTCTTTCGATATGTTGGTTCTTTTGGCTAATGTTATTTCAGATCACGACATGGCTGCTCAAATGAATGTGGATGCACCTGAGGTTCTCACAGTTGCCGATATCTTCCCTAATGGCTATCCGAGGAAGATTGTAAAGAACAATCTCAGAGTTGACTTTGAAACCCTCACATGCTCAGAGTCTTCTTACTTGATTGTTGTGGATATTCTTAAGACTCATCCCTACCAGAACATGCTCTCACACTCTGCCACTGTTCCAGAAATCTACATACAGCAATTCTGGAATACAATGCAGATGGTCAAAGGTCAAAATGCTGTGACAGTGACGCTCAATCACAAGCAACTCACCATCACTCCTGCTGACTTATGAGCTGTTCTCCTCATTCCCGACATCATTCCAACTGAATTCTCTGCTGCACCGACTGAAGAAACTGTTCTGCAATTTTTGATTGATATAGGGTATGACGAAGCTTCAGGGGTTATCATTAAGCATTCTTACGTGGATCTCAAGAACATCCCTCAGCCTTGGAGGACCCTTTATATCATCATCAAAAAATCCATTTCTGGTCGTGACAACGGCTATGAGCATCCCAAGCTCGTAGAACTGCAAATCTTCTGGGCTCTGATCAACATGAAGCACATCGAAGTTGAAGCTCTGATTTGGGATGACATGATGTCATTCCTTAAAAAGCTTGGATCAAAGATTCCCTACATCAGATATACTAAACTATTGATCCAGAGAGCACTTGGGTACAACCCCAAAAGAATCAATGACCCCGACAATCATGACATGTTAACTGAACCCACTCTAACAGTCAGATTTAAGGAGTCAACTACCAAGAAACAAGGTGCTGTGTTGCCGAATCATCTTCTCTCAGATGAACTAAAAAAGCTCTATTGTTATAAGAGATACTTGGTTGCTGTGGAAGAGAACAAAGTTGGATTTCTTGATGAAAAATCTTCTGGTACGCCTACAAGGAAATCCAGAAGAGGAAGTGGAGGAAGTGCTGCAAGCACTGAGAGTCAGAGGAAGTTCCCCAGGAGGAATCCTCCACGTAAGAGGACAGTTCCCACCAAGGAAGCTATTCCTCTTCCCGTACCTAAATCGCCACAACATCTGAAGGACGAGGACTCTGAGGGTACTGCATCAGATGAAGAGACTTTCTACTCTGAAACTGCTAAAGATGACACTACAACGGTATCTAAACCTCCTAGTCCTCCAGCTGATCAAGGAAAAGGGAAGACTCCAGTACTTGTGCCTTATGAAGAAAGCTCAAGCTCAGATGAAGAGCCACTGGATAAATCATACAGGAAGAAGTTCAAATTCGTTAGACTTCAACACGTCGCACAACAATTTGCTAAAGAAGAAATGGGTGGCCCCAGAGGGTCAAGTGGTGGAGTTCAACCTACACCAGATCCTGATGCGGTTAATCCCCGATAAGGGAACTGGTGCCACCACTTTGGAGCAACAACAAAAGTGCGTGGAAGATTCTACTGAGCATGACATTGAGGAACCAGAAACTAAGAAGTCAGAGAAAGATAAAACTGATGAAGAAGCTGCAGCTCATGCTAAAGCAGATGAAGAAGCTAGGATTCAGGCTGAAGAACAAGCTAAAACTGCACAAGATGACGAAGTAAACTATGATCAATTTCTTCTAGACAGTCCAACTCGTTCCAAGGAGAAAACTTCTGAACCTCCTAAGGACCCTGAATCTCCTCACATCTCATCATCATCAGATTCATCATCTCACTCTTCACCACCACCATCAAAAAGATCAACCAAATCATCATCCAAATCAGTAAAGAAGCCAACTCCATCTTGGATCTCTCAATCTAAGAATCGAATCGTCAAAGCTGTCAAGCAGGTCAGAAAGAAAGACATACTCTACAGGAAGATGAATTTCTTCGCTGATCAGATTCAGTATCTTCATGATGAGAACGACAAGATGAAAGTTGAAAGGGAGTATGTCCAGAAGCTCATGAAAGATGATCTTCAAGGGAGCATGGACGAGATGATCAAAGGATACTCTCACAAGTTCCTAATGGAGGTCATTCCGAAACTGACAAAGGAGATGTATACCAGACAACTTTATCCGAATCTCTTACATTTAGCCAAGCAAGCCATGAAATCAACTCCAATGAATTTGAGCATCAATCCAGTTGAATCTACAATCTTCTCAGATGATGAATTGGTGAACCGGCTAGTAGCTCAAATGTTGACACGCTCTGCAACGTTTGCCTCCCATGAAGCTAAATTGTTTGAAGCATTGCTGGAATACCAACTCAGGTCAGCATACAGAGAAGAAGCTGTAAGGCCTAAACGTTCAAGAGACGACAAATACAAAGATCAGGATAAGGATAACGAGCCCAAATGCACGAAGAAGTCTGGTGAATCATCCTCAATTCAGTACTCAATGCAACCACCACCCCTACAGACTCCAGCTCCTCAAAGATCTCCTCCTCGTTCTTCTACTGAAAAACCTCAGGATTCTGAGTTACCGCCCCAGACTCAAAAAATCGGTGATCACTTTGAGTATACGGGTGGTGGCGATGAGGAATACCATGAGCCCCAACAACAACCCGCCTCTCCCAAAAAAGTACAGAAACCAGAATCCTCATCTAGGCCTAAGAAAAAGAAGAAGAAGGCGCCCAAGACTGACGTCCTATCATGGCTAGATGAAGATAACACAGAGGAATTTGAATGGTTTTCTACACTTGTTAATTCCACTCCCTACCCAGCTGAAGGTCAAGAGGTTACAGAATGTAGTACATTGGAGCATGCAAAACTTCTACAAGAAAAATTCCGTGTGAAGAAGATGACGAAATCCGAGTTGAAGCGAATCAAGAATGAAGCATTTCAACTGCTAAAATATAGCTCGGAAAGTGCCATCGAGGTCGAATATCACCTTGATAATATTGCTCGAGCTATGTCTAACAACATGGATTGGCTCAACCCAGAAGCAAACATCGACTTCACCAAACGGGACAACCCTCCATATTACACAGACTGGTCTAAACCTCTCCCTACAATTGGCCAACCTGATCATCCTAGGATCCCATTCCGATATTTCTTCAACAAAGACTTGGAATTTCTTCTACACGGTGGCGATAGCTAAAGGAAATACGCTACATCTCTGACACTTCCATTCCCAGCAGCCGAATACTCAAACTGCATAGCCATCGAGGAACGAGCTAACCACATGTTTTCCAACAACGTGGCAGAGTATGACCGTGATGCAATGTATGGGATTCACCATTGGCCGGAACGCCGAAGAATCTACTACAGAAGCTGCCAGGTTCAGAAGTCTCAACATGATATGTTCAGTACTAAGAGCATCGTTGCCATCAAACACGTTGATCTTTCGTCTAAATAGGACTACACCTTTCTCAAGAATATTGTGGTCAAAAGACAAGATGAAAGGGATTATGCATTCTCTGAAGCTGACTTTGAGAATTTGTCTATCAACGACATTGAAGACATGTACCTTGCCAAAGTACAGGGTCGCATGAGACAATTTTCAACCGAAGTACAACGTGAATTCATCAAGTCATTACTCATCTTCATCAGACGCATAGTCATCAAAGAACGTGTAAAAGATCTCCAACTTGCAGTTGAATCTTATCAGACCCGTGTCAACTTCACTCCACCTCAGCTTGATCTTCCCGACATCAACCAACTTTCACAATATACACTCATCAGCAAACCATTCGGCGTCGTTTACCGCAGTGAACTTCAAAGAAATTTCTTGATGGCGTGTAGAGATCTTCACAAGTTTGGAGATCACACTTTGAAGATGGTTAGGGACGGATTGGCTTATAGGTTGAAGGATATAGGTCAAAAGATTGGGTCTCCTAAGCGATGGAATTCTCATGATCGAAGGGATGTGAGGAGGATCATCACGATGATTGATGAACGGTTGTATCAAAGGGATCAGTTCAGAAGATTGGAAAGCTTTGTTGGTGGTCGACCCAGGATTAACATCACCGGCTTTCAACGCCTGATTCACACTCCTGGCAACATCACTGGACTACCTGGTACCCCTTAACTGCTTCTTTCATTATAATTTTGGATGTGTGATTTTCTATGTTTATGGCTTGTGCACGCATTACAGTGTACAACCCGTAATTGTCAAGAAAGGACCTTGTGGTACGCTTCAGTGCCATAATCCTATAAAAGGAGCGAATGCTTCTTACTTTTGAGTAAAACCTATCAAACCTTTCAATTTTCAAAGGTTTTGCTCAAAAGAACAAGTACTCGCCCTTATGATTTTCAAAACCTCAACCGTTTATATCACTTGTTGAGGGGGAGTATTTGACTAAATCTTTGTTCACAAATTGTTCTCAGTGGTTCTATTCCCACAAAACTCAAAATGGTCATATTTGATATCAATATTTCGTCAAAAATAACATTTATATGCCATTTTTTAAGGGGAGAAAAATATGTGATAAAAAATATGTTGTGTTTTGCTATATGAATTCTCGTGTGAAAAGACTTAAACCATGAATTGACGGGAACTAAACAATCATACATTGAAAAGATTCGTCTTCCAAGGCTTATCCAAGTAAATAGTACCCATTCGAGAAGCTCCTGATAGACATGAACTTTGACTGGTTTGACAACCTTTCGGGGTTGTCCACATCTTCAAGATAGTTATTAGAGTCAGTTGTCACCTAAAAGCTGACAATGACCTCTTTAACTATACAACGTAATCGTGTCCCGCAAGGAATTGTCTATCTTGAGTCGATCAATTCTAAAGTGCGCGCTCTTTCCTCACTGTGCAGATTTCTGTCAAAACTCATAAGCACATGTGGAGGGGGAGTATTTTTAAAAATCTAAAACTCTTGAAGTGTTCAAACATGTTTTCATTCACAAACACTTCGAGAGACTTTCATGAAAAATGGTTTTATGGCAATGAAGTTATAAGGTGATTAAGGTTAGGAATAACCATCCTATGATCCGCCAGAGCCGGAGGGATCTACCCAAGGACACCACAAATAGTTAGTATTTAGAAGTCCTTAGGTATGATTATAAAAAGGAGAAAATGAGAATCGGAGAAAGAAGGAGTTGAAGAATTAAAAAGAAATGCAAAGAAAAGGGTGAAAAGAAATAGCCCTCCAAATTATTCAACTTAGGGCAGACACCGGGTTCAATACATATGCTACTGGTTGTCACTAGATGACACCGGTATTGAAGATTAAAAGCCGTCATGGACCCAGTGACGCATGCACTAAACCTTCTTAACCACTCAAGTTTCTCCCAAAAGAAGCTTGTTTCATTCTCACAGGGAACCCTACATAATCTATCGGCTTTCTCTTAGAGATTACTGATATTGAAGAAGGAGACCCTCTCCCTAGTCTCCGCTCAGGAAAACCAAAACGCACAATTGAGTCTAGAGCCACGAGATTCATCAAAAGATCTCTTAGGTACACTTGACATTTCATCACTTGATGTTCAACAATAAGAACATCAGTGGTACGTTATCGAGTCCTTCACAGATCTTAGCAATCTGTCGAGAACATTTATGAGAGGTTCACAACTGTGATCCTCAGTGATTGAATGGAAACTCCTGCCAGGGTCAACATCAAACAGCCCTGACAACAGGTCACTTCGGTAACTCCCCGTGGATTACGCTTAGTGTGTCTCAAACGGTCTACAGTCGTGAGGTGATGCTTCGGTATACCTCAACGACTCATCTGAATCGTAGGTGTACTTCGGTACATCATGTTATCTCACTTGTGGGACTCCGATTCAGGAACGGCCTTGTGAGAATTAGAGTTGTGTTTTCACACTATGCCACTAACACTCTCGAAGTTCAAACTTGTAAGTGTCGGTATCCGCTTATTACTAACCTTTCTTATGTTTACTTCTTATGGAAGCTCTGGAGCGAACTGATAGTGCAGATTCTTCTCATGTTCATGCCAACATCATCACTAATGGAAGTTCTATCCTAAAGCAACACAAAAGTCAGAATGATTCTTTGTCAATTCAAAGAATCTACAAAGTTAAAGACTTAAAGAACTTCATCAGTATTGAATACCAACGTCAAAGAGCGTGTGAGCATGTTGAAGAATGAAGTGGAGACACTGGAGCAGCGAAGCAGACCTGAGGCAAACTTGATGCTAACAACAACATACTATCACTTTCACCACAAAGAACAAAGAACAAAAGAACAAAGTTAAAGATGACGTCAAAGCAGAACTGTTCAAAGAAAACTATCTCTCTACACTGGGGAGAATGTTCGAATCAAGAAAATTCTTCTCACAAGAAAGAAGAATGTCAGAAGACGTCAAAGCTACTATTACTACTGCACCTTCACCGTTTATTCATCACTAACACTTAGGGGGAGATTGTTGGAATCACTCCTAGACATTAATCAAGTGTTAGTAATTCACATGTAATAGTTAGCTTAATTATGGCCTTTATGTTTATTATTAGCCTTAAGCTTATGTAGAAGGCCCATGAGCTAAGGCCCAAGCCCATAAGGAAAAGGATGGGAACTAGGAGTGTTGCCCTAGCTTCCCACCTATAAATACTCTTGTATAACCCTCACTTGAGGGTTGGTTGTTCAATTTATCTCTTTCACATACACCTTGCTTAATCATCCTTTATTTCCTACGCGTATATATGTGTGATAGTTGTTCATCCGCCTCTTCTCTTCTCTATCTCTTTCTACTGTGCTTGTATTGTAAAACTAGTGACCTAACACAATGATTGGCACCGCTTTTTGAGAATTGTCTGTAGAGTTGCTGACCGGTTGAAATATCTTTATGAACCTTGCCCTGAACAACCAACTGGTCCTGATGCTGCTCACGCTGAAAAGGACGCTTGGCAACTTGAGTATAAGCGTCATAATGATGTGGCTTGTCTTATGTTGGGAACGATGGAATCTGCTCTTCAAAAGCAGTTCTAACATTATTTCCCATATAATATGCTCAATGAACTTCGAACTATGTTTGAGAAACCAGCTGCCGTTGAGATTTATGACTTGACCGACGCATTACACAGCTGTAGGCAAGGAGAGGGTAAACCCGTGAGTGCTCATGTACTGGAAATGAAAGGTTACATGGACCAGCTAAAGGAACTTCGCAAAACTTATGATGATGACATGGCTGTGAATCTGATTAATAGATCCCTTAACAAGGATTTTAATGGTTTTTTCAGAAACTTCAATATGAACTGCGTGGGGAAGACAGTTACTGACCTACACGCATTGCTAATTGACTATGAGAAAGGGTTGCCTCAAAAGGTTCCTACTGCCCAGGTACTTGCTATTCAGGGTGGAAGGATTAATAAGCCAAAACCGCAGCGTGCGAACAACAAGAAGGGGAAGGGTAAAGGAAAGGTTGAAAAAGGCAAACAGGTTATGGCCTATCAACCACAACCCAAGAAGAACCCTACTCCTAGGAAGGAAAATCCTAAAAAGGATCAAGCATGCCACCACTGTAAGAGCGTTGGGCATTGGAAGAGAAACTGTGCTCTCTATCTTGATGAATTGCGGGCAAATAAAATGAAGTACGAAGGGTCCATGGGCGCCGATTCTTCTGGTAATTTATTTGTCATTGAATTATTTACTCTAAATCATAAAAATCCTGGGTATATGATACGGGCTGTGGTATTCACATTTGTAATACACTGCAGGGGTTTAGAGTGGAAAGGAAGCTTGCCTATGGGGAGCAATATCTGCACATGGGAAATGGCGCACATGCAGCTGTTGAAGCCATAGGAACGTTTAGTTTAGTATTGCCTTCGGGCTTAGTACTGTTATTGAACAATTGTCATTATGCACCTTCTATAATTAAAGGTGTTGTTTCCTTTTCAGTTTTGTTGGATGATGGTTTTACTCATACTATTTCACGTAATGGAATTGATGTTTCTTTAAATGGTGTATTTTATTTTAAAGCAATTACTGTGAATGGTGTGTTTGAAATTGATGTGATTGAAAATGAATCTAACAATAATAATAATTCAAAGTTTAACATTAATAAGAAGATAAATTTAGACTTGAATTCTTCTTATCTTTGGCATTGTAGACTTTCTCATATAGGCAAGGCTCGCATGCATAAGCTGCAACAAGAAGGGCTTTTGCAAAATATCAATGATGAATCATTTGATAAATGTGAGTCATGCATATCTGGGAAGATGACGAAGAAACCTTTTCATAGCAATATGGAGAGGGCGTCTGATCTACTTGGTCTTATTCATACTGATGTGTGTGGACCACTTAGACATGTGTCAAAGAGAGGTGCTAGCTACTTTTTAACCTTTACTGATGATTTCAGCCGTTATGGTTATGTTTATTTACTTAAGCATAAACATGAGGTGTTTGAAACATTTAAGGTTTTCAAAGCTGAAGTAGAACTGCAATTGGGAAAGAAGATTAAATCTCTTCGATCCGATAGAGGAGGCGGGTATCTAAGCCAAGAGTTTAAAGATTACTTAGCTGAGAATGGAATTGTCCAGAATCTCACTTCTCCATATAATCCACAACAAAATGGTGTATCTGAGAGAAGAAACCGTACATTGTTGGACATGATATGATCTATGTTTAATCTTACCACTCTACCTTTATCCTTTTGGGATTATGCTTTGGAATCAGCTGTTCGCATTCTAAATATGGTTCCCACAAAGAAGGTTGATAAGACACCATATGAAATATGGCATGGTAAAGCTCCTAACCTGTCTTATTTAAAGGTCTGGGGTTGCGAGGCGTATGTTAGACGTGACTCAGCAGATAAACTCCAAAAAAGATCTGTAAAGTGTATCTTCGTAGGATACCCTAAGGAAACTATGGGTTACTACTTTTACTATCCAACTGAAAATAAAATAATTGTTGCTAGGTATGGAGATTTTCTTGAAAGAGATCTCGTATCTCAAGAATTCAGTGGGAGAGTTTATGATCTGGAAGATGATCAAGAAGATGCATTACCTTCTGAAAACACTAACGTACTTCCGGTAGAACCTGATAGTCTGGGTCCTCCACCAGAAGTTGAAGTGATTCCCGTTCGTAGATCCGTAAGGAATACGCGTGCACCTGAACGTCTATGTCTTAACGTAGAGGTTGAGGAAACTATGTTAGGAGATCTTGGAGAGCCTACTAGTTATAAAGCTGCCATGGCAAGTCCTGATAAGGACAAATGGCAGGTTGCAATGAATGGGGAAATGCAATCCATGAGAGAAAATAAAGTCTGGGTAGAGGTCGATTTACCTCCAAACGCCACGGTGGTTGGAAGTAAGTGGCTCTATAAGATTAAGACTGACATGGATGGCAATGTACACATCTATAAAGCTCATCTAGTTGCACAAGGTTTTACTCAAACTTATGGCATTGATTACGAGGAGACATTTTCTCCTGTAGCGGACATTAGAGCTATTAGAATTCTCATAGCTATAGCAGCATACTATGACTATGAGATATGGCAAATGGATGTCAAAACCACCTTCTTGAATGGTCGCTTAGATGAAGACATCTATATGAAGCAACCTGAGGGGTTCGTGAATACACAATTTCCAAAGCGTGTATGCAAACTTCAAAGGTCCATTTATGGATTGAAGCAAGCATCAAGGCAATGGAATAAAAGATTTTATGAAGAAATAAAAAGGTATGGATTTATTCAAAATCTTGATGAGCCATGTGTATATCACAAAGTTAGTGGGAGTGATGTAATTTTCCTAATTCTTTATGTCGATGACATATTAATTATGGGAAAAGACATTCCGAGTTTGCAAAATGTTAAGGCATATCTTGGGAAGTGTTTTTCCATGAAGGATTTAGGAGAAGTTGCATACATTATGGGAATCAAGATCTACCGAGATAGGTCAAAGCGGTTAATTGGTTTAAGTCAAAGCGCTTACATTGATAAAATATTGAAGAGATTCAATATGCAAAATTCCAAGAAAGGATATTTGCCGATGGAAGTGAAGCATGGCTTATGTAGCGATATGTGTGCTTCAACACCTGCTGAGGTGGCACGCATGCAGAAAGTTCCTTATGCTCGGCTGTAGGATCTATTATGTATGATGTAAGATGCACAAGGCCAGATGTGGCATTCGCTCAAAACATGACCAGTTGATATGAACAGAATCCGGGTAACTTCACTGGATTGCTGTTAAACATATTCTGAAGTATCTCAAGAATACGAAAGATATATTTTTAGTGTATGGAGGAAATCCAGACACAGAACTTGGTGTTACAAGTTACTGTGATGCGTCATGGCAGTGTGATAAAGATGATACAAAGTCTCAGACGGGTTATGTATTTGTCATCAATGGAGGAGCAGTTGACTGGAAGAGCAAGAAGCAGAGTACGATTGCGATGTCTGCGACAGAAGCAGAATACATAGCTGCTTCAGAAGCTGCAATGGAGGCTGTTTGGATTAGGAAATTCATTTATGGGCTTGGTGTTATGCCTTCAATTGAATCACTTATTGATATGTATTGTGACAATTCTGCTGCAATCATATTTGCCAATGAACCTGGAGTCATGAAGGGCACCAGAAATTTTCTACAGAAGTATCACTATGTTCGGGAAGAAGTCCGTGAAGGTGAAATAAACTTACTGAAAGTTCACACAGATGATAACTTAGCTGATCCTTTCACTAAGGCTTTAGCTAAAGACAAGCTGATTGGACTTGCCAATGGAATTGGACTTTGTTTAGCTAAAAGGTTCATGCATAACTGTGATTAGTATTTGGATAAAGGATATTGTAAAACATTTATTATTTAAATGAAATAAAGTTTGGATTATGTTTATTTTCATTTATAATATTGTTGTCCTATATTTGCATGTTTAATCCATGAGTAACTAAGTTATTCTAAATGTCCGTTGTCGATTAATGATATGGGAGTATCATTAAATTAAGACAAATCTGAGAGATGTGATAGAATATACTTGAAATTATATTGATGAGAATGCATACCAATTTCAGATGATATTTAATGAATTGAATATAGGAGTTATCCCAACTATATAATTTACTTTGTGGATATTGTTATAAGTAAATTATGAATAGTTATCCTCAGACTTGAGATACCAGATAAGTGTCATGAATGTAGTGCATTTCTGTGGAGCAACTTAACGCTATACGTAATTGGTAGTCATAAGGGTTGTTTTCAGAAATGGTACGAAGTTTATGGGTTATTCTTGTAGTCAAAATAGAAATTGTTCCTTCAAATTTATTTGGAGTTTAATACTGTTGGGCCCCTCGTAGGGTTGACAAGATGTTTGTGCGGCCGCACCCAAATCTCCCCTAAATATGTTTAGATGATTCGGTAATCTTGGTCAATCACTTACAACGAGAAACATAATAGTTTTATAAAGAATGACTTAATTCCATATCTTTATTTAACGTGGTATTAGAAACAAAAGGATAATAATAATGAGAAATTATTAAAAGGTTTTCCAGGAGCCTTACTCGAATTGTACTAGAGGCATCGAAGTGTTGCTAGACGCTAACCGATGTGATCACTCTATTAAGATATATCCAAGTGGGAGCTGTTAGTTTTATAGATATAAATTAGTAGACGTGAGTTAGGATCGAACTCGAGACTACGGGATTGCACACTTTACATATGAGAATTTAAAGTTAATAATTAAATATTAAACTTTATATTTATTTATTGATTAAACGAAATAACTAACGGACGTTAAGTAATTAATGTAATGGACTAACGGGCGTTAAAGGTATTTGGAAAAGGATTAAATTGCAAAGTTTGGGAAAGTTCCAGAATCCCTTGGGGATGCCCTCATCCGATCGGTCAAAGGAGAAAAGGAAACAAACCCAACTTGTTCACCAAGTTTGCTTGGGTATATATACAAAACCTAGGGTGTTTGTAAATTATCTCTTGTGCTCATTGCTAAACCCTAAAAACGTTTTGTGTATGTTTCTTTGTCTCAAACCGATCGGCCACCATTCCTTGGTGTCGATCCATTACTTTTCCACAAACCAAGTTATTTGTTTTATCAAAACTAGCATTACTTTAATTCGGTTTAGTACGTGTGTACAAGAACGTAGTAATAACACACTATTGTTATTCTTCTTGGATTGAATTACAAAACGGTAAGGGGTAATTCATATAACCCTAATTAAATCAAATTAGGGTTCTTCCATTGCTAGTTTGTGGATTTGATTCTTGTTCGGCTAGAATCAAGAAAAGGTACGCATATTCTTTTATGTTAATTAATTGTTCATTAATAAATCCTATACGCTTCCGCTTGATTACTTTGATGTTTGTGATTATTTATTTGATTGTCATGTTATCTAATTTCAACATAAACATATACAAACATGACACTTGTGGAAGATCAAGTACGTTGTCACTAAATAACCGAATTTGAGTTTGGTATAAATTTTCTTTAGCTTCATAAGAAAGAAAATCGATGTGTGATAAGAAGATAAATAAGATTTGATCACGTCAATAGAAGTTACATTTTTCTATGAGGTTACTCTTGTGAAACTTGTTGGTTCTATTCTTAGATGTCGTTTAAAGAAATAAAAACAACTCCTAAGACTGGAGCTAATAATTTCATACAAAATTTCATACAAAATCTGGACCTTTTTTGTCATTTTGACTACACTAAATAGGTGGAGACACGCTTATGTTGTTGACTTCTAGCGTTGAATGTCCTTTAAAGAAAAATAAAGAACATCGAATCATAGTAGCTTATGTTGTTGACTCTAGTGTTGAATGTCCTTTAAAGAAAAATAAAGAACATCAAATCATAGTAATTGGTAAATTCATATAGTATCCGAACTTTTTGTCATTTTCATTTCAGTTAATAATACTTATTAATGTTTCGACCTTTTGTCAATGTATTGAAGGATTCATCATGTCATCCAAAACTTGTATGGCGATGTTGTAACTTTTAGTGTTCGAGACATGGCGAGTGTATATGTTTGCACCAAATAAAAGTTAAGGTGTGCTTAATTGAAGGTATTAAAGTATAAGGAACAATAACAGTGTTGAATATAAATGGTTGATTAACTATAATGTAATGAGTCATAACCCAGTACTTAAACGTGTTTACATAAACACTACATAACCAATTCGATAAACTTGGTAACTTTCTATCCCCAACTCGTTCTTTATGACTAGTCAAATTCCTTTGTTACATCTCAGTATCCTTTGATCATTACAAATATTGAATTGATTTTAGTCAAAATAGGCAAATTCGGTTTTGTGTAAAAAGGCTAAAACAATATATTTGTCAATTTTGTTAAATAAAAACTAAGAAAAGACAAGGTAATAAAAAAAAACTTTAGTTGTTAAATTTTATATAAATTATATAGTAATAAAAGGAAAGGGTAATTAATAAAACTTAAGCTGTTGAATTTAAAATAATGTGGATTTAAGTGTAAACTTATCAGTTTTTATCTATCTATACTACTTATAATAGAGGAAGACACTTCCCTCCTATTGATTATTTAAGGTTTCCTAATATAGATTTTAAGCAAATACAAGTGAGAAAACATAATTTACAAGTATGTAAAGCACAAATCAAACTAAAAAAACACTATTACTAACATACAATTAATACATAATTTGAAACACCCCATCATCAATATATAAAACTACTTAAGCACAATGTACAAATCTATATTACTCATCTAATACATCTATATTACATATATCTTTACAAGTATCAAATTAAAAAACACTATTTACATGTGAGTAGTTGTATATTTGATTTAGACAAAACAAAAACCTCACTATTATAAAAAAATTCACCATTCCACAACAAGAAGAACAAACATATACTTGTAAATCAAAGCACAATGTATTCTTTTGTTTTCTTCATATATCTCTTTTGTTTTCTTTCTTCATATATATGTCTGCTTTGATTTAGCCTCACCTTCGTAGCCTCACCTTCATCCACCATTCTACAACAACAAGATCTCAGGTACTTTATTTCAATAATGGATCTTTAAAGATCTTATAACACCCATCATTGATCGTAAAAAATAGACAAAACAAAAACCTCACTATCCAATCACATCTACCCTACAAGAACTTAACTGAAATAAAGATCTCATATTATTAAAAAAAAATCATAAATCTTAACAGATGTACAAGTTTGAACAATGAACAAACCCATCATAAATCTATTAGAAGCAATACTTCTTTTAAATATCCGGAATTTTAAAAGAAATAACCAAAACAAATCTGTTAAGGTTTTCTTCCGTTCGTTTATAGGGAAAAAAAAGACAGGACCGTTCATACAATCTTGAAGCTACATATTCGGCTTTAGTCGATGACAGCGATGTACAGTCCTGCTTCTTTGATTGCCATGACACCAATTTATCACCAAGGAATTGTAGAGCCCCTGAAGTACTTTTCTGTGAATCTAGGCAACCTGCGTGATCAGCATCTGAAAAAGCTATTAGTTCAAAACCAGAATCCTTCGGATACCAGATTCCCAAACTTAATGGTTCCCTTGATGTATCGGAGGATTCTTTTAGCCTCAGAGAGGTGTTTCTCAGTTGGTCGCGACTGATAACGGGAGCATTGATAAACTGAGAATACGATGTCAGGTCTACTGGCTGTTAGATACATGAGAGACCCAATAATACTTCGGTATTTGGTAGGGTCAACCAATTTCCCATGTAAATCAGCATCCAGTTTATTGGTATGTGCCATTGGTGTTGCATAGGTGTCACTACTCTGCATTACATGTTTGTTTAGAATTTAAAGAGCATATTTGGACTGACTTAGGAAAATACCATGGGGTGATTGATGAACTTGTAGTCCTAAGAAGAACATAAGTTCACCCATCATTGACATTTCAAATTGTATTTTCATTAGTTTTGAAAAAGCGTTTGAGTACTTTTTATAGGTTAACCCAAAAATGATTTCATCCACATAAATTTGAACGATTAAAATGTGAGCCCCGTGATATTGTATAAACAGTGTTGGGTCGACCGATCCTTTGACAAAATTGTGAGAGATAAGAAAGGAGGATAACTCATCATACCACGCCCGAGGGGCTTGTTTGAGCCTTGTTCAGTTTGTAGACGTGATTAGGGAACTCTGGATCAACAAATCCTTCTAGCTGACTAACATATACCATTTCCTTCAGTTTACCATTCAGAAAAGCGGTTTTGACATCCATCTGATAGACTGTGATGTTCATGTGAGCCGCAAATGCCAGAAAAATTCGTACAGCCTCAAGACGAGCAACCGGAGCAAATGATTCCTCAAAGTCGATCCCCTCTTCTTGTCGATAAACCTTAGCCACCAGACATGACTTGTTTCTGATAACCGTACCTTCAGCATCCAACTTGTTTTTCCAAATCCATTTGAGACCGATGACATAGACCCCTGTTGGTCTTTCAACCAATTCCCATACTTCTAGACGTTTAAACTGATTTAGTTCTTCCTGCATGGATTTAATCCAGTTGTCTTTGGTCATGGCATCTTTAATGTTCTTGGGTTCAGTTTGACAGACAGTGAGAGCATAGATACAGTGTTCACCGTCAGTGTGAAGGCATTGTCTAGTAACGACTGGTTGATTCGGGTTTCCAATAATGTTCACAAGAGGATGGTCTTTAGTAAATGATGTGTGGAGGGTTGATGTTGATATACATTATGCAGATTTGGTGGATTCAAATGGCTGGTTGAAGATTCAGCAATGCCTGAGTTTGCAGTTTCATCAGCGAAAGGGTTGAAGAATGCATTTCCATCAAAATCAGCAAGTGCAGGTACATCGTGATTTAGAATATCATCAGCTGGATCAGCGTCAAACAATTTTTCCATTTGTTGACGAGTAAGCTGTAAGCTTGGTTCAGCTGATGATGGGGTTTGGGGGAAGTTGAGACGGTTATGTCTGGGTTCCAAGCTGTTTTGCTCAGAAGCCATTTCTGTAAGTTCATCAAAGTTAGCATGAATCGTTTCCATAATCTCCCTTGTACGACGGTTCCATATCTGGTATCCCGTGGAGTTTTCACAATATCCAATAAATACTCCAATGTCAGCTTTAGCCTTGAGCTTCCCAAAATCATCAGGATCATTATTTGGATAACAAAGAGCACTGAATACATGAAAGTGATTGAGGTTTGGTTTTCGGTTATTTATAAGCTCATAAGGTGTTTTGTTGTGGCGTTTGGTAATCATTGAACGGTTCTGAGTATAGCATGCAGTTGACACGACTTCAGCCCATAAATAATCTAGAAGTTTAGCATTTATCAACATCATTCTTGCAGCTTCCACTAACATACGGTTTCGTCTTTCGACATCTCCATTCTGTTCTGGTGTCCATGCAATGGATATCTGATGCTCAATTCCCATTTTCTCATAATAATCACGAAGAGTTTGGTTTACAAATTCAGTTCCTTTATCTGTTCTGACTTGTCTGACCGTGTTCCGGAGCTGAACTTGAATTTTCGTGAGAAAGGTGATGATCATCTGTGGAGCTTGATCCTTAGATCGTAAGAAATAGACCCAAGTCCATCTAGAGTAGTCATCAACGATTACTAGAATGTGGCATTTTCCATTGATCATCAGCACACGCATCGGACCACACAAATCCATGTGAAGTAGATGAAGCACATGCTGAGAGATGTGTTCCACCTTTGAAGGAAAGTGAGCACGAGTGCTTTTCCCTTGTTCACAAGCTGAGCATAGGTGATCTTTTGAGTATCGAAACCTCGGGAGACCTTCAACAAGTTTGTATCGTGCAAGATTGGTTATGGTTTGAAAGTTTAAGTGTGAAAGATGACGGTGCCACAGCTAAGATTTTGTAGATGTTGCCTTAGAAAGTAGACAGATGGGAGATGAAGCAATCATGTCTTGCATTGAAATTGTGTAAAGGCTTGATGTGCGGTTTCCAGACATAAGATCTTTTCCTTGTAGATCACGAATGAAACAAGTTTTCTCCCTGAAAGCAACTTCCAAATCACCATCACAAAATTGACCGACTGAAAAGAGATTGTGACCGAGACCTTCAACATAATAAAACCTGCTAATTTCGATGTTGCCATTGATGTAATCTCCGTAGCCCATTATAGCTGCGAAGTGATCATTCCCGAACCTGACAGTGCCAATAAAATTTGAAACAAAGTTTAATAACAATTTGAGATTGCATGTCATGTGTCGGGAACATCCGCTATCAACTATCCAAAGAATGATCTGTATCACCTGCAATACACATAGAAAAACAGATGGAATAGGAGTAGAGGTGGAACCCGGCGAGTTAGAGGGTTCCTATACAGTTACAGAAGACACACAGATATTAATAATTTTGGGCAACCATTTAAATCCTGGTGTGTTTTGCAACCATTTCTGCCAAGTCCAAACTTCCTAGGAGGTGATGATGGAGTTACAGGAACATCAATGTTTAGCTTAGAAACACTGGAGGGCGGTTTACCTAGCACAGACTTAGAAGCTTTTAATGGGCCTAGAGGTAATGCCAGTCATAGGTTTCCTATATATAGACAATATAGATTTAGCAACACATTTATCACGACATTCAGAAAGCATGCTTTTTCGACATATAACACAAGAAGCTTTAAATTCAACATCAAAGGTACTTAAAGGTTTAGCATTCGTTACATCACTTTGAATAATACATTTAGGTAACGCATTATCTAAGGGAGCAACATGAGTTTTATTCAAAGTCCTAAGGTAATCTTCTACCGCAGAGGTCTTTCCTGATCTTTTCTTACGTTGCGACTTCCTATTCTTCTTTTGACGCTTTCTAATCTGTGAAGTGCTAACGCTGGGAAAAGAGGCAACTACTCCTGTATCAGTGGAAGAAATCACATTAGAATCTTGTGTTGTGTCATTGGGCTTCCAAATGTCAATTTTAAACTTTCCAGGTGCAAGAACTTGTGTGTTACTAGATTTATCTTGCCTAAGTTTCTCCAACTTTTCTTTTAGCTCAATGATAGTGTGTTTCAAATCTTGAGTATCAGAACGTAACTTTGCATTTGTATGGACGTAGTCATTTGAATAAGTAGTGAATTGATCGATATCCTTTGACCAATCAGAGCGTGTCTTTGTTAGCAAATCAAATGTGGTTTTATATTCATGTTTAACTTTTTCAAGTTCTTGTTCATATTTGACAATTTGACATTTTAAAGACGCATTCTCATTGTTCAGTCGTTCGAGATTTGGTTCAAAATATTTAACACTCGATTGTTGGAGTTTCTTTTGTAAAGAAGTTCTCGATCATTACAATCATTTTGACACCACAGAAGACGACGTCTTACATTTGAAAGGTCATTTGAGAAACGTTCATTTACAGCTTTTAAAGATTTGATTTACGACACATTTTCAGTATTCTCAACATATTCTGATAAGATCGTTTATAAGCTCAGCTAGGGATTAATAACAAAGACTAATAACATGCACAACGGAATAAACTAATCAATTCTTTGTTATTGAACAAGGTTTTCATTCACTAACACTAACTAACCCTAGACGTTTATAGGAATACGTCTAGATAACTAAACTACTAACTAAACTAATAACCTAGGCGTTTACAAGACTATACGCCTAGGACACACACACACCTTTAAGTCGACTACATCTTGGAAGACATGTATAAAACCTACACCTATGTCCTCTTTATATACTAGAGGATTAGGGTTTACAAAATACTACAAAGGACTAATAAATAAAACTTCTTTTGCAAGCAAGTCCTTCCATCTTTTTGTAGGTTTCCTTCTTGTCGTATTAAGTCCCTCTTGTTTCATTCTTTTTGTCTTATCAACTCAAAAGTATAATTCCCAACAATCTTCCCCTAGTTGATAATGACAAAACCATTCTTGAACGAACTTCCCTAGACGAAGTAGAGAAATTGAGATCATGGATTTGTCTTCCCCTTAATCAATGCCATGCCACTCAAACATCTCTTCCCCTTTTTGTTATTATCTAAATAGGGAACGTATGCAAATAATGATCTTGACCACCACGAACCAATATTATACTTCCAATCTAAGCCGTCCAATGTTTCGAATTGCCCTCCATGAAGAACACCAAAATAGTTACTAAAAATGAATCCAAAACAGTAGAAAACTCCAACTAGCAGTAGTAATAATGATCAACAATAGTAAAAATCAAACACTTCCCCTTGAGTGGTGCATGAACATCAAATGATTCTTCAAATCTGTAAGCTCCTTGTAATGACCACTTGTGAAGAAAACCAAATATAACGAACTTGATGAAGAAGTAAAATAACCCAAACTTGTATCTTATATCTTGCACTATAGATGACATTGAATGTATACCTATGTATACGGAGACCTCAATCTCTTGACGATAATCACTGAGCACAATAACGTCACTCCTTTAAGTGTTATGTCAATTCTTTGTCATGATCATTGAAGCACGAACAACTTACCTCCTGCTAAAAGGTATGATAAAACACGTATTCAAGTAATTTCACTTCACCTTCAAATATGTGATAAATAATCCTCTTCATAATCAATTCTTCAATAAAATCAACTTCAAGCTTTTCATAATCTTTTAAGAACAAAAATCAATCTTCTTGTGTGTGTGAACCAATCTCCATGTGTGTGTCGCTAAAAACCAAAACAATTATCATGCTCGACTTCCCCTCAAAATATCCATGAGAAAGAAAAACCTTCACTGGACCCATGATCTATCCCAACCAATAGGAATATTCAATAAACTTGGTAATAATCAGTTGCTTGTATTCATATGAGCAGTACTTAGCATGTAAGGGACCAATATTAACCACATAACATGGGCAGTACCTTGAAATATAACAGTACAAACTCAAAAATGCAACAATACCTTCGAGTATAAACAGCAGTACTTTGAAGGACGAGCAATACTTTCAAGGACGAGCAGTACTTTCAAGGACGAGCAGTACTTTTAAGTATAAATAGCAGTACTTTGAACTCGGACAGTGCAGTACTTTCAAGGAGCAGTACCTTTGTTAGCAGCCATATTCGACAGCCTGTAACTTTTGCATAAAAGCTCAGATCGACGATCCCTCCAGTGGAAAGTTAGATGCCTATATATAGAAAGTCCACCTAAAATTTCGTCACGATCCAACGGTTAACGAAAAAGTTATGATCGTTACAAATACAGTGCTGTAGTAACCTTACGAAAAAATTTCAGTTTCAGCAGCAGACTTCGACAGCTTATAACTTTTGATTAAGAGATCTAATTGACAATCCCTCCGGTGAAACCTTAGACAGATATACTTAGATGCACCAGCAAAAATTGTAGCTCGATCCAAAGGTTCACTAAAAAGTTATACCCTCTTGAAAACAGCGCTGCTGAAAAATACGAAAATTTTTAACAGCTTCGAATTTGGTATCTTTTCTTCGAAAAACCTTGTAGATCCCTATATCAAGAGCTCCCCTCTCTGATACCAATTGATAAGATCATTTATAAGCTCAGCTAGGGATCAATAACAAAGACTAATAACATGCACAGTGGAATAAACTAATCAATTCTTTGTTATTGAACAAGGTTTTCATTAACTAACACTAACTAACCCTAGACGTTTATAGGAATACGTCTAGATAACTAAACTACTAACTAAACTAATAACCTAGGCGTTTACAAGACTATACGCCTAGGACACACACACACCTTTAAGTCGACTACATCTTGGAAGACATGTATAAAACTTACACCTATGTCCTCTTTATATACTAGAGGATTAGGGTTTACAAAATACTACAAAGGAATAATAAATAAAACTTCTTTTGCAAGCAAGTCCTTCCATCTTTTTGTAGGTTTCCTTCTTGTCGTATTAAGTCCCTCTTGTTTCATTCTTTTTGTCTTATCAACTCAAAAGTATAATTCCCAACATATTCAACAAAATCAACAGAATCATCGGCGATGTAATCAAATGCATATGCAACAGTATGTAGCAACACAAAATTTATGGTATCAGCACAGATAACATCTTCCAAAAGTCAATCAACATGATTTCTCAAAATTTTCTTTTTCTGTTTAGTATTTGAAATCGATTTTTCTGTTTTCTCAAAAACTATTTTCATAAGTCTAATCTCCTTTTGAAGATCCCGTTCCCAATATATTGCACACATTTTTAAATTTCGGACATGGGGTAAAAGCCTTTTCTGAAAAATATCTCATTGATTTCGCGCATGTGGCGATTGAAAATGTTCAGCTTTTATTTCAGAATTAACTTCAATTTCATGTTCCAAAAGTTTGGTGTCTGACATGAATGTATCAAAATATTTGAGAATTTGACATCTTTCGGGTAATGATTTTACTTCACTAAGGTAAAGGACCATTAATTTGTGAAACATTGTTTGGGGACCAACGTCAGAAGAGGATTCAGGATTTGGTGTGATAACCCAAGGTGTGTTAGTTTTATCCTGTTGTTTGACAAAAGGTACGATTTTTGAATAATCAAATTGTTTGTTATATTCAACATTTTCCATTTTTAATCGACTCTCGTCATCTGCATCAAATTCTTCATCACGATTATATTCAACAACACTCATAATTGAATCATCAATTCTATGTTCTACACTGTAAACTTGAAGATTTGGTTTGAATGCTCTATATGAAAAACGAGGTTTGTAATCAACAAGTATTGGCCCATATCCATTTGGATTTGGCCTTAAAGTGAACTTTTGAATAGTTGTGTATGACTCGCCATGTTTGTAAACAACATTTCGAAATTCTTTGATTTTGTTTTGCAAGTTGACAATTTCATCAAGATACTGATCAATTTGTTTCCTCGAATGCTTTTGTATTCAGAAAACTGTTTTTGACAAGTTAACAACTCAGACTTAGTTTTTTTAGTTTCCGAAGTGAGAGAGTTAACTTGTTGTTTATGATCAAATTTTAGTTGTTCTATTTGAGAAAGCAAATCATTCTTGGATTCAACTAGATCACATATCTGTTTTTCCAAAGATTTTTCATATTGGTATGATTTTGCAAAAGCGACTTCAAAACTGTGTTCACGTTTTTCTTTAGTTTCAAAAATGTTGAGTTGGAACTTATAGCATTCATTATCCTTAGTTAACAGTGCAATTTTATCTTTCAGATTAGCATTAATCTCAGTGCACTTTTTTAATTGAGTCTCAAAGAAGGTCACGAGCCCGGGATCTGGATTAGACAAAGGTTCATCTTGTTCAACCGGAGTCTCAACATAAGCATCATTTTTCAAAGGTAACCGGAAGGTCATCTTGATCGTCAAATGTAACAACGGGATCCATTTGATTTTCTTCGTGATCGATGTAGAAGGCTCAAATTGAATATTCTGATCCTTGTTAGATGCAGATGCAGGCGAAGATATCAGATCATGTATTAGACATATGTTAGGATCCCGTACCTGAGACAAGCCATCAGTGTCATACACTGGGCCTGTGTCACTCATGTGGAGCTCTTGCATATTAGCCATCAACATAACTGCTGCATTAGCTTGCAAGTCCTCCATGTCATCATCTGATTCAGCATTGGCCATGAAGCTTTGTTCTTTGTTGGTCAGTGTTCCACCAGCTTCATCTTAGAGAGCCAAGAGCAAAGCTTCCTTGTAATAAGCACTTCCCCTGATTCTTGGTTTTGGACAAGCATTAGCAAGATGACCCTTCTCGTTATAGTTGTAACATCTGAGACCATTAACCCCATTCTGACCATTTCTGTGTTCAACCATTTGAACCCGTTGTTGTGGAGCACCAGTGTTAATCCTTCCATTAGTGTTAAATCCTTGACCACTACCCATCTGATGACCATTTGCACGATTCTGAACCTCAACTCGTCCATTGTTAACAACATCTTGATTTGTTGTGTTTGATGAGGTACAGATACGATTGTTGGATTTGTTAGCAAATCTCCCAAAGGCTCTAGCAATCATTACAAATCCTTGATTCAATGCATCGAAAGCTTCTGCATCCTCATTTGATTCACTTTAGAGTGCTTGATCAGCGTTGGTGTTGTTGTGTGGAACCAATTGAGTTTCTTGTGATTGTTGCTGTGACGGATCATATGGTGTAATCTGAGCAGTTTGTTGTGGTGGATTTGTGAAGACAGTTGGTGTTGGAAAATTTAGTGCACTTGTGGGATTAGTTCACACCTTGTAATGGGTTAGGAGGTACGGAGTGTACACCCATAAGGTCCATGAACATCCTGACTCTAATAGTGTTTGTATTGATAGTGCTAGTAGAAAGTACTGCTGGTGAAAGTACTGTTTGTGGTTTCCACTAATAAGCAGTGTTTCCACTGAAGCAGTATTTCCACTGAAGCAGTGTATCCACTGCTAGTGCTATGAAAGTACTGATGAAAGTACTGCTTGTAACGGCTTTGACCTATTCAAGTGGCAGTTTCAACTGCTTAATGACCACGTATAATTGGTCATGTAACCACTAACGGCTATAATGGGGATAATTATGAGGCTATTAATGGGCCGATTAATACTCATAATTCCATTTGACTAGCTGAGAGTAATCTCCTATAAATAGGAGATCTGATCATGCATGAAGAGAATACTGAAAACGATTAACACTTATAAGCAAAAGGGTTATTGAATTGTGCCTAATTCTATAACCACATTTGGTGTTATCCCAAGTAGATATTCGTGTAACCCAGGCATTAGGGTCGAATAGTTTACTTTGGAAAGTGATCACACGATTCCAAGTGATATCCGGTAACCACCTAGTGGTATTTGTTTCTGCTGACTTGATACTTGTTTCTGCTGACATTGATTATCTAACCATGTTCTGGGAGTTACACACCAACAATCAAAGTAAACTATTTTGTGATAATCAATGGCTGCTGCTGCAATGAAACACATGGCTTCAAACTTTGCCAAGTTTGATAAGTTTGAAGGGGTAGACTTTAGGAGGTGGCAGAAGAAGATGCATTTCTTGCTGTCAAGCATGAGTGTGGTGTATGTACTTACTACACCTATTCCTGATGATGGGGATGATGCTACTGTTGAGCAGATCAGAAGGAGGAGCAAATGGGAGAATGATGACTACATATGCAGAGGTCTTATTCTCAATGGTATGTCTGATTCTCTATTTGACATTTATCAGAACTTTGAATCTTCTAAAGAACTGTGGGATTCCTTGGATGCCAAATATATGGCTGAGGATGCATCAAGTAAGAAGTTCCTTGTTAGTAATTTCACAAATTACAAAATGACTGATTCAAGACCAGTTATGGAAAAATACAATGAACTTCTTGGAATACTTGGAAGGTTTACACAACACAATATGAACATGGATGAGGCTATCAAAGTCTCTTGTGTCATTGACAAACTCCCTCCTTCATGGAAAGATTTCAAGCATACCTTGAAACATATGAAGGAGGAGTTAACTCTGGTTGAGTTGGGCAGTCATCTGCGCATTGAGGAATCCCTCAAGGTGCAGGATAATGACAAGCCAAAGAGTAGCAATGCTACTGGTGCATCTGTTGTCAATATGGTGGAGAATAACAACTCCACCAGGTACAATGACAACAAAGGCAAGCGCAAATATCATGAAAACACAAGGGCAGATCCTAACAAGAAGGCAACACCTACTTGTTGGAAATGTGGCAAGACTGGTCACATTAAAAGGGACTGCAAAGGTGTTAAAATTGGTGGTAAAGCCAATGGATCAGGCACTAATGGTTCAGGGAGTGGTGGTTCTACTAACTTACTGAAAGTTCAGAATATGTTTAATAAGTCTTTTTGGATTTATTATGTTAAATATGTATCTGAATCTTATTATGTGCAGGATGATGATGTTGCGTGGTGGGTTGACTCTGGTGCAACAGTTCATGTGTGCAAAGATAGAAGCTGGTTCAAGAATTGTGAGTCAATGAACGATGGTTCTATTCTTCACATGGGAAATGAGTCAACAGCCTTGGTGCATGGTCGTGGTTGTGTAGATCTTAGGTTTAGTTCAGGAAAGATTGTAACTTTGTTTGATGTTATTCATGTTCCTGATATCAGGAAGAACTTGGTTTCAAGTAGTATTTTGAATAATCATGGTTATAAACAAGTTATTGAGTCTGATAAATTTGTGCTTTCTAAGCATGGTGTTTTTATTGGTTTTGGTTATTTATGTAATCAAATGTTCAGGCTTAATATTACCGCTGATAGTGTTAATTCAGCTTTTGTGACCACCTATGACCTGACTGACTTTACCCTATGGCATGCTAGACTTGGCCATGTACACTATAAGAGAATGTAAGATATGTCTAAGGATGTGTTAATCCCAACATTTGACATGGACACTGAAAAGTGTAAAACTTGCATGTTGACCAAGATAACCAAGAAACCCTTTCAGGGTGTTAGTCGTGAGACTAAGCTCTTGGAACTTATACACAGTGACCTGTGTGATTTGTATGCCACTCCATCTTTGGGGAATAAGAAGTACTTTGTGACATTTATTGATGATGCTTCTAGGTTTTGTTATGTTTATTTGTTACATACTAAGGATGAAGCATTAGATAAATTCAAAGTGTTTAAAACTGAAGTTGAATTACAACTTGGGTCTTTGATCAAAAGATTAAGGACTGATAGGGGAGGTGAGTACATGGATACTCAGTACTTTCAGTCTGTTGGAATAATCCATGAAACGACTGCCCCTTATACTCCTCAGCAAAATGGTATTTCTGAAAGGAAAAACAGGGTGCTGAAGGAGATGGTTAATTCCATGTTGTCCTATTCAGGACTGAGTCAAGGGTTCTGGGGTGAAGCTATGTTAACAGCTTGCTATTTATTAAATAGGGTTCCTAACAAAAGGAACAAGGTAACCCCTTATGAACTCTGGACTAAAAGGAAACCCAACCTAAACTATCTCAAGGTTTGGGGTTGTAGGGCTGTTGTAAGACTCCCTGATCCAAAGCTAAAGACTTTGGGTGAAAGAGGCATTGACTGCATCTTTGTTGGATATGCTGAGCATTCCAAGGCTTTTAGGTTCCATGTTATTGAACCTAATGAATATGTTTTAGTTAACTCAATAATTGAACCAAGGGATGCAGACTTTGATGAGAATAGATTCTCATCAGTCCCTAGACCAAGTCAGAGGATTCCTAATGGAACTCATGACACTGGTGTATCAGAGGTCCCTGATGATGAACCATCATTGGTCCCTGATGAGGTTTTGGTTCAACAACCTGAACCTGTGCTCAGGAAAAGCAAAAGGGTCAGGACTCCAAAGTCATTTGGACCTGAGTTTCAACTATACTTAGTTGAAGGATCAAGGGATGAGGTCTCAAACCAATACTCCTATTGCTTCATTGTTGAGGATGATCCCAAGACATTTGAAGAAGCAATGAAGTCCCAGGATATTACTTTCTGGAAAGAAGCAATCAATGATGAGATGGATTCCATCATAGGCAACAACACTTGGGTGTTGGTTGATCTACCACCATGTTGCAAACCTTTGGGTTGAAAATGGATTTTCAAAAGGAAAATGAAGGTAGATGGAACTATTGAAAAGTTCAAGGCTAGACTAGTCATTCAGGGCTTTAAACAAAAGTCAGGAATAGACTATTTTGATACTTATGCCCCTGTGGCTCGTATCAGTACCATAAGACTGCTGATTGCTATGGCATCAATTCACAATCTTATTATTCATCAGATGGATGTGAAAATAGCTTTCTTGAATGGTGAATTGGAAGAGGAGGTTTATATGAACCAACCTCAAGTCTTCATCATACCTGGTAATGAAAACAAGGGTGCAAACTGATTAAGTCTCTTTATGGACTTAAGCAGGCACCTTAGCAATTGCATCAAAAATTTGATGAAGTGGTTTTGTCTAGTGGTTATGTTCTTAACCAAGCTGACAAATGTGTATATAGCAAATTTGATGAATCTGGTAAAGGTGTCATCATTTTTCTATATGTTGATGACATGTTGATCTTTGGCACTGACCAAAATTAGGTTGACTTGACAAAGGAATTTTTGTCATCAAGGTTCTCCATGAAAGACATGGGGGAGGCTGATGTTATCCTTGGTATAAGGATTAAACATGAAAGTAAAAGAAATTTTATCTCTCATTCTCATTATGTTGAGAAGGTGTTGAGGAAATTCAATTACTTTGATTGTACTCCTGTGATTACACCTATGGATACTTGTGAGAAGCTGATGCCTAATTATGGCAAGGCTGTATCTCAACTTGAGTATTCTAGGGTAATTGGCTGCCTGATGTATGCCATGACTTGTACAAGACCTGATATTGGTTTTGCAGTGGGAAAATTGAGCAGGTATACTAGTAATCCTAGTGCTCATCACTGGCAAGCAGTTCAGAGGATACTGAAGTATTTGAAGAGAACTATGGATTATAGTCTTTCATATATTGGTTATCCATCAGTGTTGGAAGGCTACACTGATGCAAGTTGGATCAATAACACTGAAGACAATTCGTCTACCAGTGGCTGGGTATTCCTACTTGGTGGAGGTGCAATTTCTTGGGCATCCAAGAAGCAAACTTGCATCACCATTTCAACAATGGAATCTGAATTTGTGGCCTTAGCAGCTGCTGGTAAAGAAGCTGAATGGTTCAAAAACTTGCTTCTTGAGATTCCATTGTGGCCTAAACCTATAGCACCTATTTCTATCCGTTGTGATAGTGCAGCTACATTGGCTAAGGCTTATAGCCAAATGTACAATGGTAAGTCTAGACACTTAGGTGTCAGACATAGCATGATTCGTGAGCTTATCATGAATGGGGTGGTATCTATAGAGTTTGTTAGATCTCAACAGAACTTAGTTGATCACTTGACGAAGGGTTTGGATAGAGACTTGGTTATAAAGTCTGGTATAGGGATGGGTTTAAGTCCAACTTAGTCACTGAATGCTAGGACACCCAACTCCCTCCTGAGGAAACTTAGGAGCTGAGTTCAATGTGGAAAGCTGAACATTCAGTGGACTAAAGCACATGTTTTATTTACATCCCAAGGTTGTGCTCATAACCTGCTGAAAGGAGGATGAAGTCCTTACTTCTTAATGGTTAATTTTCTTTGAAAAAGTGCTTGGCAGGAGCATGAATAAAGAGGAACCACCTATGTGAATGTTGAAGTTTTGCCGCTTCAGGAAGCTTTTGGACTTTAGCTTTTACAACATTTATGAATTTGGATATGGACACATGGCTTGTATAGTGTCAAGAGCTGTTAAGTATTTGAAAACTTGTGTGTTTTTTATCTTCAGGTATTCAAATGGGTTGAAGGGTTCAATTCTTAGAACACCCTGATTCTCGAATATTTGAACGTGTAATTTACTAAGATGGAAATTCAATCCTCAGGATATTTTCGTTTATGCACATGTTTTGCTTGATGTTTGTTTTCATGCAAAGGAAGTGAACTAAATTTGGGGGGGATTGTTGGAAAATTTAGTGCACTTGTGGGATTAGTTCACACCTTGTAATGGGTTAGGAGGTACGGAGTGTACACCCATAAGGTCCATGAACACCCTGACTCTAATAGTGATTTGTATTGATAGTGATAGTAGAAAGTACTGCTGGTGAAAGTACTGTTTGTGGTTTCCACTGATAAGCAGTGTTTCCACTGAAGCAGTATTTCCACTGAAGCAGTGTATCTACTGCTAGTGCTATGAAAGTACTGATGAAAGTACTGCTTGTAACGGCTTTGACCTATTCAAGTGGCAGTTTCAACTGCTTAATGACCACGTTTAATTGGTCATGTAACCACTAACGGCTATAATGGGGATAATTATGAGGCTATTAATGGGCCGATTAATACTCATAATTCCATTGACTAGCTGAGAGTAATCTCCTATAAATAGGAGATCTGATCATGCATGAAGAGAGTACTGAAAACGATTAACACTTATAAGCAAAAGGGTTATTGAATTGTGCCTAATTCTATAACCACATTTGGTCTTATCCCAAGTAGATATTCGTGTAACCCAGGCATTAGGGTCGAATAGTTTACTTTCGAAAGTGATCACACGATTCCAAGTGATATCCGGTAACCACCTAGTTGTATTTGTTTCTGCTGACTTGATACTTGTTTCTGCTAACATTGATTATCTAACCCTGTTCTGGGAGTTACACACCAACAGTTTGCAATGTTGGAAATTGAGGATAACACGCTTGAGTGTACAAAGCAAGAGTTTGATTATCCGGTAAATATGGAGATGCAGGGACTCCATGGATAATTATGTCTTTGTCGACATCCTTTTGATGGTGCTTCAAGTAGTCATACAACAATCCGTAAGTAGCTTGATGAAGATTCTTTGCTTGACAGATAAATGTGACCCAATCAGGACCAAGACATCTTAGAAACTTTGTGTTGATTGCAATCCTTGGCATATTGATGTTGTGTTTGTCCAAGTCATTGATGATGTCTGAGAAACGACTCTCCTGGTTCAATCATGAAGTTTTCATATGACAAGTAAATTTTGGATTCCATATCTTCTTGTTTAAGTTCAGTGCCTTCCATTAGAAGATGAATATGCTCCCACATTGCTTTAGCAGTTTTCTGAGCATCAACACTATGAAGTATCGGATTGGGTAGACCCAAAAGGATATATTGCATTGCAATTTCATCAGCTTCTAAGTGAAGAAGTTGATTATTAGTAAGTTGATCTATGGTGACAATGTTGGTGACATCATCTCTTGGTGGATTTGCAGTTGGATCTCGGGGTATAGTGATAGTAGGCATCTGAAAAGGACCTTCAAGAATGACTTTCTTCAAAAACTTACTATGTGGTTTCTTGAGATCACAAAACCGAAAGAAACTTATCACCCATTGATCATAGTCACCGGGAGTGAGCATTGGAGGTCTATCAAGGGATCCTGCTTCATGAATTGACTGTTGGCTACTTAAAGCTTCACACATCTTTGCAAACCACAAAGGTTCCTTTCGCGTTGTGACATTCATAGCATACTTAGTGGGAAACTGATATTGAAAGTAGTTACAAGGTTGTACTTGTGGACAAGGGTTTGGTTGAGGGTTTTGTGGTGGAAGAGGTTATGCACCTTGAGGAAAGTAAACTGATGATGGTTGTTGAAATTGATGTTGATGAAATTGTTGATAGTATTGTTGTTGTTGTTGTTGTTATTGTTGTTGTTGTTGTTGTTGTTGTTGTTGTTGTTGTTGTTGTTGAGGATACTCATGAGGCAAGTAGTTAGAGAAAGGTGGTTGAGACATCTTGAAACTTATGTTGATGATGGATCTTTATAGTCGAATGAAACTTGATGTTGTTGATGAAGTATTCTTAAGCGTAGAAAACCAGTTTAGCCGTAGATTGAAACCTTACGCGTAATACCATTTAACACGTAGACAAGAGCCTATGCGTAATTGCTGCTTACGAGTAAACTTGAGATAAAAAATTACTCTTAAGCGTAAACAAAGGCTTAATAGTAAGAACCTTATGCGTAAGATTTCCTTAGGCGTAAGATGAACTTATGCGTAGGAAAGTCTTAGGCGTAAAGTGTTTACTCGTAAGCTTTTATGCTTATGCGTAAAACTAGGGTTTTACCCAAAAAATCCTTTACACTTATCCAAGTGTAAAAGATATCCAAAGTCGAAGTGTTTTCAGGCTTATCCAAGCAAGAAAACACTGAGTAAACCAACAGCTTCGAAGATCAAATGCAGAAAATCTTAGGCGTAGAAACTGATAGGCGTAGGATGACTCATGAGTAGAACCTTACGCGTAAAACTAGGGTTTTACTAGGCGTAAAAAGTACAAAAATTAACAAAACTGATTTTTATGCCCAAAAACGTTTTGTAAACCTGATTTTTATGACGAAACAGCTTCAAAATCACCAAAATAACAAGAAAGTTTTAAACTTGATGATCCAAAACCACTTTTCACCTTACGCGTATAAAAGTACACACGAAACAAACCAAGCTTGAAAACTAATCTACACACGTAAAGTTTGAAACTTTTTGCTAAAAACTGAAACTTTAACACTAAATAAACCTTAAACTACAAGAATCTTGAGTTTTTAAGTGTAAAAATCAAAGCTTTTTAGCGTATGAAAAATATAGGCGCAAAAACCCACGCGTATAGAATAAAACTTCAAAAACAAAATTATTTCACCCAACTAGATGGCGTATGATACCACTGTTAGGTCACCAAAATATATTACAAGGATCAAGATATAAGAAATAGAGGTAAAGGTGATCGGATGAACACTACACAAACACACGTATAAGGCAATGGTGAAAGGATATGCGTAGGTGATATTGATAAGTGAACAACCAACCTTCAAGTGAAGGTTTTCACAAGTATTTATAGGGGAAGGGAGCTAGGGCAATACATCTAGTCCCTTCCTTCATTATTGGGCTTGGGCCAAGGCTCATGGGCTTTCTACATAAACCTTGCCATTAACACAAACATAAAAGCCTAGTTTAAGCAACCTATTACATATTAATTACTAACACTTGAAATACAAGTTAGGAGTGATTCTAACAAACAATATTTGTCATTCCTCTTTCAAAATCATTTAACAAAGCACCTTATTACTCACGCCTTCGTATCTTCGGTAGTCTTTGTTACCTCAATTTAGATTTCCCTCACAAACTTGCCCCACGAGCTACACCTTGCATCTTTTCGAGAGACTCTGCTTACCATCCAGGCTATCGTTGTCTTACCTCTCTAGAAAAGACAAAAACTATACGTTGCTTGACAAGCAAGCATTAGAAATAACAAAGCCAAACGTTCACCATTCACTACTCTCGAATGCTTTTAAACACTGCGGTAAACACACCCTAGTTGTCAATTACTTGAATCAGATAAATTAGCTTGATCGAGCCGACACATTACTTCAGCTTAAATTTATTATTTAAACATTTAAAGAAGTAATTAATTAATTAGTAAGGCCAAAACTATTATTCTACAAAAAATAGGGAAAAGAAAGTTGCAATAATTAAAGTTAGGGCAAATGACAAAAAAATGCATCGAACTTGACACTTTATGTGATTGCGTGTTGCGAACTATTTTTTTTTCTTACTGTATGTACTGAACTTTCAAATTTTGATCATTATTTGTATTTTGCAACTATTCTGCCATGTAAAATGACCATTTTACCCTTCAAAATTTGAAAAAATTAAAGGTAAAATGGTCACAAAATACACACAATAATCGAATTTTGAAAGTTCAGTACACACAATAAGAAAAAAATAGTTGGCTACACACAATTATAAAAAGTGTCAAGTTCGATGCATTTTTTTGTCATTTGCCCTTAAAGTTATTAAACTTTTTACCTTTTGTCGAGGGACAATTATTTTGCGACATAAAGATTATAATGTTATTGTTCATTTTCATACTTTTTTATGTTTTGGAAAACTTTTAACAGGGAGCTGTTTTCCATTTTTCAAATTATTGAAATTCCCGTTTACTGTTTTTTTACGTAGCTTGAACTGTGAAAAATATTAACACACATCGGTTGATAAAAAAAGAATAACACACATGACTTGAAAGTTTTAAGCTAATAACACACATAAAACACTGGTAAAATGGAAATTAAAAAAGTTTAAAACTTCCCATTTTACCAGTAAAATGTACCGTCTTATCAACGTTTTATGTTTATTACTAGTTTTAAACTTTCAAGTCATGTATGTCATTCTTTTTTTTTATCAAGCGTTGTGCGTTAGTGTATTTCACAGTTCAAGCTACGTAAAAAAACAGTAAACGGGATTGAAATTAATAACGTTGAAAGAAAAGGGATAAAAAACATCTTATTATCAAAACC
>BPTQ01000008.1:369455934-369470902 GCA_019973895.1 Chrysanthemum seticuspe | reverse complement strand
TTTCATTTTTTAAAGATGATAGTTTATGTTATTTCTTTTGCTATTTATACACAAATTTTGGTCATATCGGTCACATAACATTTAAGAAATTTTTTACTTTTTTGAATGTAATTAATAGAATACATTGAATCCACAATAAATACAATATACACTTTTTGTGGTAATAACTACAATAGACATTGAATGATATTTTAAGTACTATCTATTTATAGGCTACAATATACTCTTTTAATGGTAACATCGCGCGGGTACCCTGAAATAAAAATATTCAATGAACCATGTTTTATAATTTGAAACTTTTTATGTGACGATAAATTTGAGAATGCCAAAAGTTTCATGTCGCATATATCAAATCTTTAGAATACTATAGTATGGTACCCGCGCGTTGCGGCGGCTGAAATCAAGTAATAAAATTTTCGGCAAAAAATGTTTTCAATTTTATGTTTTCTCTTACAATAACTTTATCAATAGCGAAACTATAATAAGTTTGAGTAACTTTTTAAAAAGTGATGGATAATATCAAACTAATTCATATAAAAACAATTGAAAGTGGCATGATTTTGCGTCGCGGTAGTCAATAATGTTATGGTGTTATGGTCAAATTAGTTGATAATGATCCTTAGTCACAAGTAAGTAGAAACATTTTTTTAAATATATATGTAATAATGAACACCTCGTAATAAGTAAATAAAATATATTTTTTAACATGTGTGTATCATTAATATTGTTTATTACACTTGTCAAAGAAAGCGCTTATAATGTATACATCTTCTAGAGTATATATTTATGAAAATGTTTCTATCATTAATATTATTTATAACACTTGTCCCACATAGATAGAAGATATAACTAAAAGAATGTTTATAATGCAAATCAAACTTACATGTTTAAGCAATCATTTAGAATTATCCATGAATAGTAGAATAATATATTAATCATTGAATTAGCACTTAGCACTTTGCATATTTGCATCATTTGACTTCAAAGAAATATCCCGATATTTACAAAAAACCGTTTTTTACTTTTATGGTTAATTTTATTTAAAATAATTCAAAATTTATTTAGATTGGTTCTCGAAACACTCTTACGATATAATAATAGTTTTGGAACTTTGTAGTTTTGCATGCATTTTAAAATCATATTCATTTATATGTGCATTTTTTCATTAAAAATATACTAATTCAAAAAGAAATAATAAATGAAGTATTAAAATCTTGTGGAAGATTAATTAGTAAAAGCTATGTATTGTGTACATTATGCATTAAAATTTGTAATGCTTAAAAAACACATTAATAACATCTTAAAAAAATTTAGGAGAGAGAGTGCTAAATGCTTTATAAGTAGTATAGATATTTTGTTTTTGAAGGACAACTATCTAATTGACAATAAATACAATAATTATCTTTCACATGTATTAAGTAGGATTTAAACCCACAACCATTTGTTTGAAGAGTTTCTTACACAATAAATGGTATTATTAAGACACAAGCCATTTGGTTTTATTACGGAAATATTATTGTCTGTCGTTTATCTAAACTAGACGAATACATGCAAAAAGCGATGGTGTATAGCAGTAAATAATTATACATGAGAACTTGTGGTTCTAGCATGACCATTGATGCAACACTTATGGGTTCAATTTTTAGTCATTGCGAGAAAACAATTCTATGCATTAAAAATGAAAAATGATAAAAGTTTAAATATTTAACAATATTTGCCATTCCTCTTTCAAAATTATTTAACAAAGCACCTTATTACTCACGCCTTCGTATCTTCGGTTGTCTTTGTTACCTGAATTTAGATTTCCTTCACAAACTTGCCCCACGAGCTACACCTTGCATCTTTTCGAGACACTCTACTTACCATCGAGGCTATCGTTGTCTTACCTCTCTAGAAAAGACAAAAACTATACGTTGCTTGACAAGCAAGCATTAGAAATAACAAAGCCTAACGTTCACCATTCACTACTCTCAAATGCTTTTAAATACTCTGCGGTAAACACACCCTAGTTGTCAATTACTAGAATCAAATAACTTAGCTTGATCGAGCTGACACATTGCTTCAGCTTAAATTTATTATTTAAACATTTAAAGAAGTAATTAATTAATTAGTAAAGCCAAAACTATTATTCTACAAAAAATAGGGAAAAGCAAGTTGCAATAATTAAATTTTTTATTAAACTTTTTACCTTTTGTCGAGGGACAATTATTTTGCGACATAGAGATTATAATGTTATTGTTCATTTTCATATTTTTTATGTTTTGGAAAACTTTGCGGAAAAGTTATACTCTCTTCGTCTCAAATTATTGTCCCTAGACAAAAAATACACAATTTAATAAAAATTGGGGCCACTACACTATTCAACCAATCAAATATCATGACCACCCACTAAACTCTCTTTTGATTGGTTGATAGTCTTTACAAAGAAGAGGAATACTACCATTTTGGGACATCCCAAAAAATAACAATGAGGACAATAATTTTAGGACAAAGTGAGTATGAGTTTTCGTATTTTTGCAAAGAATTTGAGGTGTTTTTTTTTTCGCTATCAAAGTACTAAAAATTAGACAACATGTTTAGGTAGTGTTATATTTTATATATTAAAACAGTGGGTGATTTTGAAAATGATAAAAAAGGAATTAAATATTACATGTTTCACTTTTCTAATAATTATGTTTTAAAAGAAATATGAATTTAAACATATTTTCTGATTCCATAAAAATCTATTTTTTATCGTTTTTTTAATAAGTGAACCTAGTGTTTTAATTACTGCATGTTTAATAAAAGTGAACTGACTGTTGCTGCAATTGAAGATGTAATTGTAGATGAAGATTAAAGTGAGCTAAAAAACAAAAATTATTTTTTGTAAGATGCATAAAATAGCATTTGCTATCAAAATTATATAAGATTCTTGTTTTTAAAGTTTTATGTACATCGAAACAAATCTCATGGATTAAGCAAGTTGTTTTTTCATGAAATGAATAAAGTTGCGAAATCTTATACTTATTAGGTTGTGTCGATCCCGAACCATTGTACATGTACTCTCGATACTGTTGTGTTATGCTTCTTGATGCCAGTTGTGTCAGTTGTGATTCTTGCATTGCTTCGGACTGAGGTGAGTTCATGGCCCTTATTTTACTTGTTTTGAAACACTTTTGGGGGAGAATACATGCTTGTTTTACTAAAATTCAATATATGCAGTTACTTAAACAAATGACTTGATTCTTGAGAGCTTTATGTGCTTCGCTAAATAACTTGTTCGGTTATTCAAATATCATTACAATAACATTGTATCTTTTGTTGTGCTAAATTCATATTATATTATTTTGGACAAGCTTGTGTGCAGATATATTTGCGTTAGATACTCTAGTGGTTTGCTGTGTGGTATTTCTGTGTGGTACAAACATTGTATGGTACTTTCTTCGTGGTTCATACGGCGTGGTAGAATCCCACATAGCCGTGAAAAGTACACACGTTTTAGCTCCAGATGGTAGGCTTACATGTATTCGGAGATGAAGATTTAGAGATGAAGAGTGTGGTGGTTTATATGGGTGGCAACCTGACTAGCCAAATGGGTGGTTACCCGACTAGCCAAGTGTTTGATTGTGATATAACTGTTTGCCCTACGCTTTACTATTATTTACACACTTTTCCTACTTATATACCACTGCATAGCAAAACTAGTTTACTACTTTGTTACAAACCTATGAACTCACCAACCTCGTGTTGACATTTTAGCATGTATTTTCAGGTTTAAGGAGACAACTTACTTTGGAGGCTTTTTGCATGGCATGGCATGATCATAGGATACTGTCATATTTGGGACCGCTTTATTAATATGGGCCTGTATTTTTGCACTATTTTCAAATGTTGTAAACATAATACTTTTGATTATGAAGTTTCTTATGATAAACATGTTATTCTATACTTTGTGTTGTGATACCAATTGAGTAGAACCCCATGACCCGAATGCTTCTGCTGTACCAAATTTAGGGGTGTTACAGGTGGTATCAGAGCCAAGGTTATAGAGAACTGGGTAATTTTAAAAACCTAGACTATAACCATTTTTACGAAAATTTAACCCTATGACCGACACGTGCATGCCTGCCAAGCTGATGCCTTACTTGAAAATTTATTTGTGTTACAATTGATGAGATGTGCGTCTTACTATTTGATGGCTTATGCCAACTTATCTTTATTATTTACTGTAAGTATCTTCGACATACTTATACTTACGTTTTGTACCTGTTGTAGATTTGCGCCTTTTTCCCTGCATAATCTCATCACTCGTCCTCGAGTGTGGGCATTTGTTTTGGTCTTTTGAAAACGTATTTTGGAAGTAAAGGACATGGTGCTAGAGTAACTAAGTCGAGTATATCAAAATTCATTGAACCTCGGGTGAATATAGACTGATCACCTATATTCGGCCAGGGACAGTGGGACATAGCCTGATCACCTATGTCCAACTCAGAGGTGAACTTTGCAATACTGGGAGTAGTTATAATAGTATTATGCCTGGTTGGTTTTCGGTTTGATTTCGGAAAATGTTAAAGTTTTTGGTGTGTGTATGCGAGCATTGAATTTTATAAAATTTACCCCTACACACAATACACACAATACACTGGCATCACAATTCTTGTTTATCGCGATATTCTTCCTCTTGTATGGAACGTTTTTCGTCACCGTCTGGTCATGATATGACTACCGATTACTTTTTAAATTGTTGGAACCGTCTGACCTTGTTTCGCATCAGGTCGAGTTAGACCCGATTGGTCACAAGTTTGCATTCGTATTGTGTGAAGTTGTAATAAGCTCATTGAGCTTATTGAAATGTTTGAAATTGGTTTCGGCTACGTCTGTATTTGGGTTGCTATATTTTATGACTTTGGGTCTCGTTGAGAATTTGAAATCACTGATCCCCGTAGCCCTGCTTTGTTTCTAGTCTTGTTGCAGACGCCTGTACCTCAAGCCTTATCTTCGAACGATGTTGTTCCATCGATGCTGCTCTTTTGATGATATTCCTTGCGTGCTATCGACGTGTATGCTTTTAGCGTAACTGTTTGGACCCGTCGACGTTCACTCGTATTTGGCATTTTATTTGATATCCGTTGGTAGTCGAATTTCTTTTGGAAATTATGACTTTAGATTTGAATGTTGCACCCTTATGCGTTAAGTATTAAGTGCACTACTAAGTCAATCGACAGATTTCTAGTAGTGATTAATACTCTCCTTCATAGATGTACTCTGAACTTGCTAAACTCTCCTTTCGACAGAGATTCTATGATCGACAAAACCCTAGAGATTTTTAAGAGGTAACCTAAACCGCGACCTTGGAACGAACGCCTAATCTTTCGCTCATCCTTCGGGAACGCCAGTTATCTTTGCTACCATCTCATATCTTAATAAATTGTGTCATTATTGACATACAGATTGTTGTCAATCATTCTACAGAATATTTTGCAATCACCCGACAAAATGTTTTACTAATCTGTCATGAAATTAAAATGTTTTGATTGTATTGCTATTTTATAAACAATAAGTTTATTTTCCTACTACTCTAAACTATTTTACAAACCCTCTTATGAACTATTTACCCCTTTGGAAATTATTTTATGCTACTACCTCATAAACTGAACAACTAATATTTTCTTTTGTAACTAAACCAAACTTTATGAGTAAATCCTACACCTCTGCTTGAAAATATAGATAACCATCTACCAAGTCTCGACGTTGTCTCATCATTGTACAAATTACCCTATTCGTTTCATATGATAAGATTCCCTATTGGTTGCCTGTATCATCACCTCTTCTGAGACACTACTCTATCGAATGACTTGAATGGAATCGCGAGGACGCGATTCCTTTTAAGGAGGGTAGACTGTAGCATCCAGGTAATTTTTCAAGAGCCTATTTTAATACTTAATTATATTTATTATTATTTGTTTTTCATTTTGGACTTTCCCGAGCCAATCTGAACTTGAAAACGAGAGCTTCATCGTAAAACGTGAGAAACTATACATAGCGCACATGGCTCAATCGACAATTTGATTTGATCGTTTTATTGAGTTCGAGAAAACCAGTCGTGTAAATATTCAATTTTCATGGAAAAATCAATTTAAAAACAATGTCATAGATTTCGCATCTTGAATCGATCGTTATCGAGCTTTAGTGAGCCTCGAACCCTAATACGCAAAAGATTATCCATTTGTTTATATCTATTCACTGAGCTTTTTAAGCTCAGCTGCATTTCTTTTTTCCTGTAGCAGGTTATAGGAGGGAAGTTGGGATTTGATTGAAGGGTGCATAGGAGTTCTTAGTGGACACTGAAAATTAACAGGTTCGGGTTGAGTTATATAGATTCGGTTGGGTTTGGGTTGACCCATCTAACCCGTTTATTAAACTGGTCAGGTTCGACTTGGGAATAAATTAAGCGGGTCGACCGGCCAACCCGTTTAAGACTTTTTCTTAAATAAAAAATTATTTCTATTGTATTTTATTATACGGGTTAGATGGATTAAACGGGTCGATCCACAAACCCGTTTAACCTGTTAAACCCGTGTAATGTGTCAACTTTTGTATATAAAACGGGTTAAATGGGTCGTCCGGAACCCGTTTAACATATTCAACCCATGTAACCTATTTAACCCATCAACTCAAATATATATACGAGTTAAATGGGTAAGGTTCAGGTTATATATAAACAGGTTAGGGTTGATATAGCTAACCCGATGATTTAAATGGGTCAGGTTCGGGTTGGGGTTTTCTGACCCGCCAACCATGCATATTCGTCGTTAGTATGTCGGAAACACTTTTAGATTTTCCCCTCCTAATATTTTGGTTCCCTTTTGGTCTTTCTTTTCCCTCTAAAACCATAAACACTTTTAGACTTCCCCCTAAAACATCAAAACACACAATCACATTTAACTAATTCCATATATTCAAATCACAGTCCGATCTAAACAGCAAATTCCATAAAATCAAGTAAGTTTCAATTCAGAAAAAATTACACGTTTGGTCCCTGTGGTTTGCTCAGATTTCGTGTTTAATCCCTAACTCGTTTTAATTACACCAGAGATACCTATTTTTGAAACCTTGCACTCATTTAGTCCCTGTTTTGGATGGGCCGTTAGTTTCTCCTTTAAGTGTTTGCACCGTTAGTCCCTCCGTTAATAATTTTTGCACCGTTAGTCCTGTTAGGAATTGGAAATTCCATGTTAAAGTGTCGGTCACCCCAATTATGGTCTAGCATATGTTAGCTCATAGACTTGTAGTTATTTACGTTGTTTAGTAGTTAATTAGTTAATTAGTAGCGTAGATTTGTTTAGTGTAACACCGTGGAGGAAAGACGGGTCTTTACCCACTGTATGCCTGATCCACAGTCTGACAGGAGGACGAGTAGGTTGTAAGTATAAATACCCCTTCCATCCTTGGAAGGGGTGTTGCTTCTTGGAATCTAACCTTGCATTTGTTGTTTTACAACTCTCTTTCAAGAACATCCTCTCTACTCTCTTCATCTATCTAAAATGGCTTTCTTGTATCATCATAATCCTAGACCACCCGAATCATCAAACAACATAAAATATACGATCCTAACAAATGGTACCAGAGCCTAGGTTGTGTTGTTCTTGATGATTCCTATGGTTTTTATATGGTTTATGGTGCGGTTTGATGTGTGTTTGATGCGGTTGTGATTGTGTTTAAAGCTTATGTCGAATGTGTTGATTCTGGTTTTGTGCGTGTTTTCAGTTTGAGCAAGTTAATAGTTTCATTGGAACCTTAACACTGAAAATGGTCTAATTGGTTGAGCAAGTTTTAAACTGTTTTTAGTTTTTACTAGTTCTAAACTCGTATCAATGCAGTTTTTAATGTTCTAAGGTTTTTACTGGTTTCTGGCTGCTGTTCACATGGGATTCTTGGATGCGAATTATGTTTGTTGTTCAATGCGAGTTGTGTTTTTGGTCCAGATTCAATACATCCTGGATGCGGGTTGACTATTTAGTCAACTTCGAGTTGGGTTAACTAGCATGCGAGTTGACTGAAAAAATGTCCAGATTCTTTGAACCTAATGCGAGTTGTCTACTAGCATTTTTGAATGCGAGTTGTTAATAACGTCTTTGAAGAGCATGCAAGTTGTATCTTTTTGTTGCACAATGCGAGTTGTTCAGATGCGAGTAGTCTATGTTATCTAAAGATGCGAGTTGACAAAGTTATCTAAATGCGAGTTGTTAAAGCTATCAAAGTATGCGAGTTGTCAAAGGTATCAAAGTATGCGAGTTGTCAAATAAGACTGATGCGAGTTGACTTTTGAGTCAACCGTATTAACCATTAACAACAGAAAGGATGAAGAAGAGTTTTGACCATCAACCTAATACCAACTCAATCAAGACCTCAGTAGTCATAACATCATCAGTCCATGAAACATATTTCGAGCAAAAACACGAATTGAAAAGCATATGTAACATCAGATTCAACCAAACATCAACCTCAAATTTATCCTAACTCACTCTCCATCTCATATCCAAGACTCAAAATAAAAACAAAGACATTCAAAGACCTCAGTTTGTTTCTTACTTCGTGTGGTACAACCCATGCAATAGACCTTAAAGATCTTACCCACATGAATAGAACATCATCATCGATATAAAATTTGTGACAAAATCCGAATCTAATTGAAAACATTCAAAACCATTTAGGGTTTCAACTCTCTTTCATGATTCGTTTATAAGTAAATTAAAACATCAAAGACATGTCAATGGCTTAAATGAAAAACGAATATAACTTTAATCGAGATCTCATCCTTATTCCTTGTGAGCGGTTCTTCAAACTCATAGATTCCATTCAATCTATTCTCACAGGAACATCACCTCATTTGTGACAACCGGCAATTTAGGGAGTCTATTTTAGATAACCGCATTACGTTAAACTAAACTGAGTTTTGCCTTTATCACTATTTTAATAAACCGTGACTTGATTTTATATCGTCGATTGGTTTTTACGGTTTATTTCCTTATTAAATGAGTTATCGTATGCGTTTTAACTCTATTTGGTAGGCACTATTCGATTCGGCACTAGAAAAGCCTAAAACAAGAGTTATTGTAACTTTTAGACCGTAACTCGAAAATTGACAAATAAATAGTCAAAACTAGTGGAAAAACGTAAGTAACGATGTTGGAAAGTTAAATAAATGTCGTGGGACACTCGGGGGACGATATGTGAGCTCGGGAATGGGTAAACGAGATAGATACGAAAAATTACAACCCGAACCCTCCCCTTTTTACTTGTAGCCGGCGCCCCCCCTCCCCATTTAATTATTTTGAGGTCTCTAAGTCCCATGTATATAAAGGGTCATCCACCCTCACTTCCACCTTTCATCCTCTCACTAAAAACACACATAATACACCTTTCTCTCTCTTATTTCTCTCTCTAAGAAACCCTAGCGGCCACCTTCATTAAATCCGGCCATATTCCGGCCACCACCACCACTATTCCGGCGCGTCAACCACCACCTCCACCACCAAAAGATAGATCTCTTTCTCCTCTTTCCAACCATACATCATACACTCCATTTGGACTTCATTAACACCTTCAAATTCAAGAATTAAGATTCGTACTTTTAGGGTTTCAAAGGGCTTTTGCAATTGGTGATTTGATAAGGTAAATGGAACATGTTTTGAGCTTGATTGGGCAATAAAAACCCACGAATTGGATTCTAGGGTTTCGACCCATGAACAATTTTTGGGGCTTTTGGGTGGAACATGAAATTAAAGCTAATTAGTGACTAAGTAAACAAGTAATTAGTGTTTGGTACATGTGTGGTGTATTAATTTGATGGGTTTGTGCATTTAGGGTTTAGTTGCATGTTTTTGATTAAGAATAGTTGATGGGTTTTGTGTTTGGTTAGTGATTGAAGCTTGAATGATTGGATTTGAGTGTTGTAGAATTGATTTGGTTGTGTTTGGATGATGTTGGACCATGGTGAAGGGGCGTACGAGCCAAGATGCCAACGTAGGGGTCTTGGTTGAAGGTGTACGTGACCCACTTAGGTCATGGGTCCGAGTCGGGTCAATTTGGTAGCTTGTTGATCGGTATTGTTGAGGTTTGGATAAGACGCGTGGAGCCGAAAAGATTCTAGAGCTTGTTTGGTTCACGTGGTCTTGACCGCGACCGTGTCATGACCATTAGGGTCATAACATTGGTTTCGAGTATATTTGGTTGATTGATTGGTTGGCGAGATTGCTTTGAGTTGGTTTGGGATTGAATTGCGATATTATGACTTTTAATTATGGACTTGATATATATATTGTTGACTTTGAGCTACGTCGGCGTCACTTTGACTTTTTAGTCAATAGTTGACTCCGACAAAGCCGTAACATGGACTTTAGTATAATTTGGACAATTGATTGATTAAAAGCCGAGAAGTTATGACTCGTGCTTGTGGACTCGAAACCAATAACGATATGAGATTAATAATGGAATTTGATGATATATATATATATATATATATATATATATATATATATATATATATATATATATATATATATATATATATATATATATATATATATATATAGGGGATAGCTTGGCTACAATTTTTGTAGCCAATTTGGCTACAATCCTTTATAAAAAATACACTAGCAATGATTCAGGGACCCACAGTAAAGAATCAGGACCCACAAATATAATCAGGGACCCACATTATTAGTACAAAATTGTAGCCAATTGGCTTGATAACACTCAGATTGTGCATGTTTTTAGTAGCATTGTGTGTACTTTTATATCTGTTATTTGGTTATATTTGTGTGATTTTAGCACTTAATCGTATCTAGATATGTTTGTCTAGCATTCATAACCAAGTGCAGGGAAATGGAGGAAAATGTGGAAATATGCAGTTAATCGAAGATTCCCGTCTCAGTAAAGCTAAATCCCAAGTACCTTTGAAGACCTTAGTGATTGAAGAACCAAGTTCTACAAGTCAGAGTGAAGAGAGAAAGATCAAGTTTCTTATCTCAGAAGATCCAACCGGATCCGGTTACACCTTCAGCCGGATCGGTTGGCAATTGGTCGGAATACATGTTTTTGCCATGACCGACCGATCGGTCGCAACCCGCAACCGGATCGGTCGGTGTGTTATTATTGAAGACCAACCGGATCGGTTGGTCGTATGACCGATCCGGTTGGAGAAGCTGCAGTTGTCAAATCTTCATCACTAAGCTTCCCCTTTGCATCCAAACGATTCTAGGTCCTTCTCTTGGTGTATTCTAGTCCCTTCCTTACTCCTTGGAGGCCAAGTCAAGCATTTAACACCCTAGGCCTTGGAGTTAGTATAAATAGAGGCTAATTGTGAGCATATTAGACACACTTCAATTACAAAGCTCTCTACTCATCAAACCAAGCCTTAATCTCCTGAAATTCGTCCTTAGAAATCCAGAGAAGTTTGGAGTTCCAGAAGTTCCACTTTTGGAGGTCAAAACACTAAGAAGTCCACCACGATCCTTTGGGAATCATTACTTCATCATTTGTAATCTTATTCCAAGCATTGTAAGACTTTTAATCATGTTTTCTAATGATCAAAGTTATGAGTTTATGTTCATGTTTGCTATGAGTAGCTAGTTTCTTTATACACTTGCTTAAATGATGTTGATTATTATATGATTATTTAGTGATTGTGTTAACATGTTTTAATTCAATTTCAAGTTAATTCTAAGATCCAATTGTGCTAAAGTTTCATAGTGACATTTGTTAATCAAGTTTGGCTAATTGGTAACTATCGTTGGGGTCGAAAGAACTTCGTATTATTCAACTAGTCATAATCATTTTGTCTATGGATGATTGTTTTTACCCATTATTCTTGATTATACAAAGGAACTAAGGTGTGGTTGTAATAGAAACGCTTTTTGATTATCAAATTGGATTGGTTGGAAACATCTAAATGGTCGTAAGATTAGTTGTGGAAAATTAATTGTAGCCTTTTGTCTATGATCGGGTACCTTTTGTATTGACCATTTCTTAAGCAATTTGATGAACAAGTGGATGTTTTTGTGTTTAAGTTTATGAAAGTAAACTTATGAAACTTGAATTGATCTTGAATTGATTGGTTAAACTTAATGCTTGTTTTTATAAACTAAAATCTTGACGAAGGTTTAACTTGTAAGAACAATAGATTAGTTTTCAACTAATTATCACAACCAACATGTTAAGTCGTTAATACAATCACATTAATCTATGATATGATACTAGTTTGAGCAAGTGTAGTTTTTAATCATCTGAATTTCATTATATCTATTTGCTTTGTTATATGTTTTTGATCGACTCCGTTAATTCAAACTTGTGCTCTGATTCACTCAAATCCCTGCGAACGATCCCGACTTACCTTCATAATCTTGCTATAACGGACGAGTATACTTGCTCGTATGTGTTATTGGTAAAATTGGTAATTCACCTTTTATAAATTTAAAACTTGCACCTACCGGGCACATCAAGTTTTTGGCGCCGCTGCCGGGGATTTGATTGTGTTTCAACAAGTTTTTGAATTTCCCTCAGCCGATTCCTTAAAAAAAAAAAAAAAAAAAAAAAAAAATTTCTCTTTCACAGAAACCTTAACCGGATCCGGTTGCCCCTCAACCGAATCGGTTATGCGTTTACTCATCATTCAACAGGTCTAACCGATCGGTCGCATCCCGCAACCGATCCGGTTACCTTCCTCTGTTTCATATAAACTGTTTTCGTTGTTTGTCCGTGTGTTTAGATATTGCCTGGATTCTCTAGGACATTGTATGAACACTCGAGCAGCGGGAATAGAACCAATTACACCTCTTACCAACCCAGAACGTTTGATTCGAAGAAGAAGGAGAACACGTTTCATACCATTGGAAAATCGTGTACCAAGAGTACCAAACCCACCATTTGATAACCTCATTGAAGCCAAAGTTGTTTACAACCCTTTCACCAATTTACCTTTTCCCATGGCGGACGATCAACCTATGTGGGGAACAAACCGAACTGTAGCACCAACACCCGAAAGTGCTATTGTTGCTATTAACCTTGGTGACAACTTCACCGTGAAGGGACATCACCTTTCTATGATCAAAGACCGACAATTCGATGGCCGTGCGCGGGCCGATCCGCATAAGCACATTGCCGAATTCATCGAAATTTGCGGCATGTTTCGTTATGGCGACACCGATGTCAATGCCATTAAACTCAAACTTTTTCCATCATCACTCGCCGGAGATGCTAAAGTATGGTACAATGAATTAACCCCAGGAATCATCAATACTTGGGAGGAGATGAGGCAAGCTTTTGTAAGCCGATTCTTTCCACCTGCCATGTTTGATCGATTAATGGGAGAAATTCGTGCTTTCAACCAAAACCCAAACGAATCACTTGTCGAAGCTTGGCTTCGAATGAAAGATTTGCTTCGTAGTTGTCATGGACATGGATTGTCAAAAGGAACCATTATCCAAATCTTTTACCATGGACTAGATGAAATCTCTCAAGGCATCCTTGATGCTGGAGGAATTTTTCTCTATAAAACTCCCAACGATGCACATCAATTGCTCGAAGATCGAGTACTTCTCAAACTTGATTGGTCCAAAGATTCCAAAACCAAACCTCTCCGAAAAACCGTTGCTTTTGTCGAAAACACCGATACCTCAAAACTCATGGAGAAGATGGAAGCGTTAACCTCACAAATCAACTCGCAATACAAGGACATCAAAGATGAAATGAAAGAAATGCGAGACGGATGCAACAATTGTGGAGGAAATCACCCATCATCCGAGTGCGACGATAAACCTATGGGTGGACCAAAAGAAGGAGAAGCAAATTACGTTCAAGGAGGATACCGTGGAGGAGGATATCGTAGTAATTATTATGGTCGAAATTCTGAAAATTGGCAAGATCGCCGACCAAGGGATGACAACCGTGATTCTCAACCACGAACTGACGATCCACCACACCAAACTTCCGACAAAAAGACAGAAGAAACTGAATTCGAAAAAACCATGAGAGAATTCGTGGCTGGACAAAAATCCGCAAATGATTTTATCAAAAATCAATTTTTCAATCTTAAAGCCAAAGTTGAGCAAGGACAGAAAAATCATCAAGCATCTATCCAAGATCTTGAAAACAAGCTTGGCAGACTTGCTGACCAACATTCCTCTAGACCATCTGGTTCACTGCCAAGTAACACTCAATCCAATCCAAAACCATCAAATGATAAGACATACCGTCCACCTCAAACACGAAATGAACATATCAATGCTGTTTTCACAAGAAGTGGTCTCTCGTACGATCCACCACCTAATCCTAATCCTCCTATCACCGTTGATAGTGAAGATGAAAACGAAGAACCAAACACAACTCAAACCACCAAAAAGAAAGACATTCCACCCGTCAAGGCGTATACACCGAAAATTCCTTATCCTCAACGCCTAAAGAAAGAAAAGATGGAAGAGCGTTATAAGAAGTTTATCGAAATAATCAAAGAGGTTAGACTCAATGTTCCTCTCGTTGATGTTATAGCCGGAATGCCCAATTACGGGAAATTTTTGAAAGAACTTCTTAATAACAAAAGCAAGCTTGAGCAAATATCAGCAACTTTTCTTAACAAAGAATGCTCAGCCATAGTTCAAAACAAAATTCCACCAAAGCTCGGAGATCCTGGGAGCTTTCTTATTCCATGTACTTTCGGGAATAACATTAAATGTGATGCTTTAGCCGATCTTGGCGCAAGTATCAATTTGATGCCTTATTCACTCTATTCCAAGTTGTGCAACAAACTAATAAAGCTATTTGAAGAATATTGCGAGAAGGTAGAAAAGAAAGAAATCCGCAACTCCTATTCCTTAAAAGCCACATATGCGGAACTGCCCACCTTACAGAAAGAAAAACCACCAAACTCAACACAAACCAAGAAGCAAAAGTAGAAGTGATAGTTGCCACTATCCTGACAGAGAATATGTGT
>BPTQ01000008.1:369437688-369451368 GCA_019973895.1 Chrysanthemum seticuspe | reverse complement strand
CCCCCCCCCCCCTCCCCATTTAATTATTTTGAGGTCTCTAAGTCCCATGTATATAAAGGGTCATCCACCCTCACTTCCACCTTTCATCCTCTCACTAAAAACACACATAATACACCTTTCTCTCTCTTATTTCTCTCTCTAAGAAACCCTAGCGGCCACCTTCATTAAATCCGGCCATATTCCGGCCACCACCACCACTATTCCGGCGCGTCAACCACCACCTCCACCACCAAAAGATAGATCTCTTTCTCCTCTTTCCAACCATACATCATACACTCCATTTGGACTTCATTAACACCTTCAAATTCAAGAATTAAGATTCGTACTTTTAGGGTTTCAAAGGGCTTTTGCAATTGGTGATTTGATAAGGTAAATGGAACATGTTTTGAGCTTGATTGGGCAATAAAAACCCACGAATTGGATTCTAGGGTTTCGACCCATGAACAATTTTTGGGGCTTTTGGGTGGAACATGAAATTAAAGCTAATTAGTGACTAAGTAAACAAGTAATTAGTGTTTGGTACATGTGTGGTGTATTAATTTGATGGGTTTGTGCATTTAGGGTTTAGTTGCATGTTTTTGATTAAGAATAGTTGATGGGTTTTGTGTTTGGTTAGTGATTGAAGCTTGAATGATTGGATTTGAGTGTTGTAGAATTGATTTGGTTGTGTTTGGATGATGTTGGACCATGGTGAAGGGGCGTACGAGCCAAGATGCCAACGTAGGGGTCTTGGTTGAAGGTGTACGTGACCCACTTAGGTCATGGGTCCGAGTCGGGTCAATTTGGTAGCTTGTTGATCGGTATTGTTGAGGTTTGGATAAGACGCGTGGAGCCGAAAAGATTCTAGAGCTTGTTTGGTTCACGTGGTCTTGACCGCGACCGTGTCATGACCATTAGGGTCATAACATTGGTTTCGAGTATATTTGGTTGATTGATTGGTTGGCGAGATTGCTTTGAGTTGGTTTGGGATTGAATTGCGATATTATGACTTTTAATTATGGACTTGATATATATATTGTTGACTTTGAGCTACGTCGGCGTCACTTTGACTTTTTAGTCAATAGTTGACTCCGACAAAGCCGTAACATGGACTTTAGTATAATTTGGACAATTGATTGATTAAAAGCCGAGAAGTTATGACTCGTGCTTGTGGACTCGAAACCAATAACGATATGAGATTAATAATGGAATTTGATGATATATATATATATATATATATATATATATATATATATATATATATATATATATATATATATATATATATATATATATATATATATATATAGGGGATAGCTTGGCTACAATTTTTGTAGCCAATTTGGCTACAATCCTTTATAAAAAATACACTAGCAATGATTCAGGGACCCACAGTAAAGAATCAGGACCCACAAATATAATCAGGGACCCACATTATTAGTACAAAATTGTAGCCAATTGGCTTGATAACACTCAGATTGTGCATGTTTTTAGTAGCATTGTGTGTACTTTTATATCTGTTATTTGGTTATATTTGTGTGATTTTAGCACTTAATCGTATCTAGATATGTTTGTCTAGCATTCATAACCAAGTGCAGGGAAATGGAGGAAAATGTGGAAATATGCAGTTAATCGAAGATTCCCGTCTCAGTAAAGCTAAATCCCAAGTACCTTTGAAGACCTTAGTGATTGAAGAACCAAGTTCTACAAGTCAGAGTGAAGAGAGAAAGATCAAGTTTCTTATCTCAGAAGATCCAACCGGATCCGGTTACACCTTCAGCCGGATCGGTTGGCAATTGGTCGGAATACATGTTTTTGCCATGACCGACCGATCGGTCGCAACCCGCAACCGGATCGGTCGGTGTGTTATTATTGAAGACCAACCGGATCGGTTGGTCGTATGACCGATCCGGTTGGAGAAGCTGCAGTTGTCAAATCTTCATCACTAAGCTTCCCCTTTGCATCCAAACGATTCTAGGTCCTTCTCTTGGTGTATTCTAGTCCCTTCCTTACTCCTTGGAGGCCAAGTCAAGCATTTAACACCCTAGGCCTTGGAGTTAGTATAAATAGAGGCTAATTGTGAGCATATTAGACACACTTCAATTACAAAGCTCTCTACTCATCAAACCAAGCCTTAATCTCCTGAAATTCGTCCTTAGAAATCCAGAGAAGTTTGGAGTTCCAGAAGTTCCACTTTTGGAGGTCAAAACACTAAGAAGTCCACCACGATCCTTTGGGAATCATTACTTCATCATTTGTAATCTTATTCCAAGCATTGTAAGACTTTTAATCATGTTTTCTAATGATCAAAGTTATGAGTTTATGTTCATGTTTGCTATGAGTAGCTAGTTTCTTTATACACTTGCTTAAATGATGTTGATTATTATATGATTATTTAGTGATTGTGTTAACATGTTTTAATTCAATTTCAAGTTAATTCTAAGATCCAATTGTGCTAAAGTTTCATAGTGACATTTGTTAATCAAGTTTGGCTAATTGGTAACTATCGTTGGGGTCGAAAGAACTTCGTATTATTCAACTAGTCATAATCATTTTGTCTATGGATGATTGTTTTTACCCATTATTCTTGATTATACAAAGGAACTAAGGTGTGGTTGTAATAGAAACGCTTTTTGATTATCAAATTGGATTGGTTGGAAACATCTAAATGGTCGTAAGATTAGTTGTGGAAAATTAATTGTAGCCTTTTGTCTATGATCGGGTACCTTTTGTATTGACCATTTCTTAAGCAATTTGATGAACAAGTGGATGTTTTTGTGTTTAAGTTTATGAAAGTAAACTTATGAAACTTGAATTGATCTTGAATTGATTGGTTAAACTTAATGCTTGTTTTTATAAACTAAAATCTTGACGAAGGTTTAACTTGTAAGAACAATAGATTAGTTTTCAACTAATTATCACAACCAACATGTTAAGTCGTTAATACAATCACATTAATCTATGATATGATACTAGTTTGAGCAAGTGTAGTTTTTAATCATCTGAATTTCATTATATCTATTTGCTTTGTTATATGTTTTTGATCGACTCCGTTAATTCAAACTTGTGCTCTGATTCACTCAAATCCCTGCGAACGATCCCGACTTACCTTCATAATCTTGCTATAACGGACGAGTATACTTGCTCGTATGTGTTATTGGTAAAATTGGTAATTCACCTTTTATAAATTTAAAACTTGCACCTACCGGGCACATCATGGCTACAATTAATTGTAGCCAATATATTCCCATATATATATATATATATATATATATATATATATATATATATATATATATATATATATATATATATATATATATATATATATATATATATATATATATATATATATATATATATATATATATATATATATATGAAAATGCTAATAAACTATGAAATAGAAATAATAATTGGGCTTTTGTACCAAAAATGTCAATAACAAGTCTTATCTTGTTATTTACTATTTTTAAACGGAAACTAACGACTGAATTGGAAATGTTTTGTAATAAATAAGTAATTAATGTTTCGAGTACACGTATTATCAATAAATGTCAATTGTGGACATTTAATATTGGTTTAAGTATTTAATTACTTACGTTGTGTGCATGGGTTACGGATAACCTAGCATTAATATTGTTAATCCACGTGGGTAGCGGACTTATTAGGTTGACGAATCTAATAAGAGCCCGCTAGGTACGTTGAGTAACCTTATTAATGGGTGAATTATCCTTATGAATCTTTAGGATACGATTGATTTATGGGATAATAAGCGACACAAATAAATAAATGAGTTTATCGAGTTGACGAATTCGATAAGGTCTACTATTTATTCCGAAACTTATTGAACTATGGAGTTTATCATTTAGAGGTCTCATTGTGTCGCATTGAGTTATATATTGGTTGTTTGAGTGCATTCATGGCATCATATTGAGTCGATACACCCACATGAGGATACCAAACACTAGGATTAATGGTGAAACGAGACATCTTTGGAAATAAAGAAATGGAATATATTGGGGGTAGATAACGTTGATTTTGAGGAATATGTGTATTAAAGTTGGTCTACATTAATAGGTTGTGCCGAGTCGATAGTTGTTGTGATGTGATTTCTGTTATCTTCTGCTAGTGATATTTGTGCGCTGATTGTGCGTTGATTGCTTGAGGTGAGTTTCATAGCCCCACTTTTATCTACGTTTTGAACTACTTTGGGGTGAGAATCATGCTGCTGTTTTTGGACCGTTAAAACTATTTGGATTTGCTTATATGCTTGACTGTTTAGATAGATGTGTGGTAGTTGTTGCCTTAGTTAAGGTTTAACCATGCCTAACTAAGAATAGACTTCTACATCGACCTAGTCCGGGGTTGGCAATTGTTCTAGATTTTGCCACGACAGTGCTGGACTAGAGTCGCGAGCTCGAGTAGTCCCTGGATGCGGGACGTGTGTTATGATTGGTGATCCGGAATGGATCGGTGTGCAAACGGTGTTTATCTATATTAGGTCTTGCATAGCAAATCAACTCTTATTGGTCCACTATGATTTTGTTGAACTTAAACCTATGAACTCACCAGCATAAGCTGAACTTTTAGCATGATTTCTCAGGTATTTGAAAGATGCTTGTAATATGTGGATTGTGAAAGCTTGGCAAGAAGGCGGGGTTCAAGGATCATTTATGACTCTGATAAACTATGGGTACCTATTTTATTAAACTATGTTTTGGGCCTAATATTTATACTTTCAGATTAAATGTTTGAATATTTGATTTGGGATTGGTTTTAAATGGTTAAATGGTTATCTTTAACGCCCCGAAAAGTAACGCCCCGAAAGTAACGCCCCGAAAACTTGATTAAGTCTTCCCTTGTACCGAGATTTGGGGGTGTTACATCATTGATCTTATCAGGAGTCTAAACCTTTGAATATCCGAAATAATTGAAAGAAAGACAATAACTAATTTTTTATCATCTTTCCCTCTAATCGGTTTTTAAACTATTAAAAACATAAAGCACTAATCTTATACCTACCTGGGGTTATTTGTTAGAAGCCTTCACATCAACGATTGATGCATCTCATCATCGTGAAGCCATCTATGTGGCTTGTGAAGCTTGCGTCTGAGGTAAACATGAATTAGGAGATGGTGATAATTTTTTTTGTAATATTCGGAGTTGAAGGGACTAATTTGAGAGAGTATAACTGATGTGTGGTGAGAGGCGGATGAATAAGGAGAATAGTTAGGGTTTGTTTGAGATTAATTAGGGTAACTATTGTGTGATGTGTATGTCTTTTATACTCCCGTGTTACTAGGGCATTGTTATGATTGGATATGACTGTGAATGGGCCTCGTGAGAATGGGCCTGGCATATATATGTCAGCTGGATCGAGTGCTAAACGGGCAGTGTATATAAAGGAATGTCATGTAATAATATTAAGCATTTATGAGCTTAGACTTGGTCTTTGTATTACGAGCCATTGCTTTGGGTGACAGATTTTGGCTCGATGCATGTGGTGGTGGGATGTGCATTGTTTGGACGTGTAAGTTGTTGGGGTTGTGCTAAGTTGTAATGTTATTAATGGATCAATTTGGGACTTGGTATCAAATAATTTGATGGATAATTGACTATTTTGGATCGGATGATAAGTCTGGACTGATGTGGTTTGATTAAAAGTCTTGCGACTTGATAAGTTATTGAAAGAGATTTGATAATAAGGGCATATCACATGTTTTGATTGTGAGCTTGGACTGTGATTAAGTAAGTTGTGTGATAACATAGATTTGGACGTTGAACACGGATGGTTGGATTAACTTTCATGGTCTGGGCCTCGATTTTTAACCAAGTATGGGCAACTCTCTTTATTGAGTCAAATGGACTTCTCAATATTTGGATAATATGAGACATGTGCTGGGATATGAAAGTGGTGAAGAATGACAAAGTACTGGAAGAAGTCAAAGTACTGCTAAAGAAAAAGTCAAAGTACTGCTGTCGAAGTCAAAGTACTGCAAAGCTAAAGAACTGCTATATTCGTTTATGGAAAGCTTTGTTATTCTAGAATATTCTTTGTTTAGATTACTTGTCGTACAAGGTTACAAATTGTAAACCGACTAGGGTTATCCTTAAGCCTATAAAAGGACCCCTAGATTGGCATTAGAGATACGACTTTTAGAGATTAGAATACGTGCATTATTAGAGTTTTAGAGAGTTCGATATTAGTGTTTTTAGAGTTGTTTAAGAATCTGCATAACAAGCAGATTTAGATTTATTAATAAAATCGTTGAAAGTTAAAGTTATATTCTTCTTAGCTTTGTTAAGTAAATTCTGCATACTTAATAGAGTTTGCTCAGTGTTTCATTGTTAATAACTTAGGATTTATCCGAGGTTATTAAACCCTTAACAAGCTACTCCCTCTGTCCCATTTTTATTGTCTCATTTGACTTTGACCAGTCTTTCTTGTTCAATTTTGACCATTAATATATTTATTTGTGTTATATAACACTTAATGAAAATTATACCAACTGAAAATACATTTAAAACCCAATACATTCATATATTTTTCATCAAATATTATATAACACAAATAAAAATAATTGTGGTCAAAGTTGAAGAAGATAGACTAAAAAAGTCAATAGTGGACAATAAATTTGGGACGGAGGGAGTATATAGTTAGTTTGGTTAGAGTACATCGATCCAACAAGTGGTATCAGAGCTTGTGTGGAAACTCTGACTAAGAAGAAACCCTAAAATCTAGTTCACAACAAAAACCTAAAGATGTCGACTGAAGCTGTTCCACCACCATCCATCACCTCACTCAGGATACCCATCATTAAGAAGGGAGAGTACGACCTATGGAGCATGAAGATGAGGTAGTACATTGCAATTACAGACCATGCACTATGGAATGTAATTGTCAATGGTAATGAAGTAGTTCCAGAACCTATTGATGTTCCTGGACAACCCAAAGCACCTAAGGTTGTCTTACTAGCAACTACAATAAGGAATCAAGAAAAGGCTCTCAACATACTCTTGTCTGCTATCCCAGATGGTCATCTACTCAAGTTCCATGATGCTAAAGATGCAAAGCAACTCTGGGCTGCTCTCAAGACAAGGTTTGGAGGTAATGATGCTTCTAAGAAGATGCACAGAAATCTGTTGAAGCAGCAATTTGAAACATTCACTGTTGGAGAAAGAGAAGGCCTTGATGCTACTTATGATAGATTCCAAAACCTTCTCAGCATGCTGGAGTTATACAAAGCAGAGGTTTTAGTTGAAGATGCTAATCTAAAGTTCTTAAGGAGTTTGCCATCGACATGGCATGTGATTGCTACAATGATCAGAGGACAACCTGGTTTGGATGTCATGGACTTTGATGATCTCTACAATCATCTGAAGGTGTATGAGCATGAGATGAATGGCCAAACAAGTTCAAAGTCTCACAGTATAGCCTTTTTGTCATCTGAAAAGAGAGGCAGTACTTCCACTAAAAGTACTGCTTCTCCTACTCAAAGTACTGTTGCTCAAAGTACTGTTTCCTACTCCACCCCCACCTTTGCTCAGCAAGCCACACCAACAAATACCATCCACTCAGATGAAGACGTATGCTCTTTCTTTGCACAGCAAGCTACTTTACCTATCACTTATGAAGAAGATCTCTCACAGATTGAAGAGGATGCTCTTGAAGAAATTGATATCAGGTGGCAAGTTGCTATGATCACTGCAAGGATCAAGAAGTTTATGAAGAAGACAGGAAGAGGCATTGACTTCAAACCAAAACAGGGAATCACTTTTGACAAATCTAAGATTGAGTGCTTCAATTGTCAAAAGACTGGACATTTTTCAAGGGAATGCAGGTTTGCTAAATATCAAGCAAACAGGATGACTGAGAAACCAAAGCTAGAGCTAAAAGAAATTCCTATTACTGAAACAAAAGCTTTGGTTGCTCAAGAGAATCTATCAGAGGTTGACTGGAGTGCTGAGTTTGATGATGAACTGTAGGATCGTATATTTATTGTGTTGATGATTCGGGTGGTCTTGGAAGATCAAAATACATGTTTGCCATAGTTAGAGAGTTAGTAGAGAGAGAGGGTGTTCTTGCTAGAGGTTTACACAAAGGGAATATTAGATTAATGAGAAGAAGCACCACCCCTTCCATGGATGGAAGGGGTATATATACTTACAGACTCAACGACCTCCTATCGGCCTGTGGATCAGGGATACAGTGGGTAAAGACCCGTCCTTCCTCCACGGTGTTGCACTAAGCTATACTACGCTACAAACTAATAAATAAACTACTAAATAACGTGACTAACGATATGTCTACGAGCTAACTTATGCTAGATAATAGTTGGGGTGACCGACTCTTTACTATGGAATTTTCTAATTCCTAACAATCTCCCCCTAAGGGAGGTCACCCCATGTTTTACATTTCGAATCCTAGCATTCTATTTTATCTTTGTTCTTGAGCTCGTAGACTTCAATTCTTCATTTCAACAATCTTTGTGCTTTAGTAGTGATTCTTCAAAGTCCGCACTGATTTGTACTTTTAGTGGAGGCCTTTAACTGATCCACATCTTTGATGATCTTCGAGCTTTCATTGAGATCATCAGCCACATTAAATCTCTGGATCACCCTTTATTGTGTTGCCATCATGTGAAGTTGTGACTTTTGGACCGACATGCTCACACTTTTGAATCATGACATCTTTCCATCAGAGTAGCGGAAGCCTTACTGGTTCATGATATTTGCAGCAGCGAAGCATAAGCATAGTATGAAATATCAGAGCCAGGTTATGTAGATATGCACCAGTCATGATTTCTTCAAATTAAGTGTGGATGCTGTGAGCATGCGGCTTTGGATTGACTCCTCAATTCTGATCAGCTGCAACCGTTCAAGTGTACCTGCAAACAACAGTTAGCAATAAAACACACGAAAGTGTCTTTGATCACTTTCGCTGAATTGAGGTACACGGCCCACGGTTCCCCGTTGATCAGTACAAGTACTGCCTGTGATCAGGTAGGATTCCTAAGAATCTCCTTGACAGGGTTTCGCAGCTGTTCTAGCTGTTCTCAAACCGGAACGTCTCAAAGAGGACAACACGGAGTGAGTGAACCAGCGAATTGAGATTCACTGATTGATGAAAAATGATTTGAAAAACAATCGCGTATTGCTTGAAGAAAGAGTTTTGCAATACGACGAAGGTTTTATGAGAAAGATCAATTTTCAATCAAAACACTTTTTGTATTTGAAAATAGTACACAATCGACGTGCTAGCGAAAAGAAGAGATTCGCACATCGAACGGTTTTTCTAAAAGTATTTTTCAATCAGAGATACTTTTTGAATTTGAAAACATAAGTACACATTCGACGTGCTAGCGAAAAGAAGATTTGCACATCGAACGGTTTTTCCAAAAGTATTCGTCAATTCCATTCCTGGACCAAGGTTGATTCAAGAATGAATCTCCCCATTGTTTCTATCCAGTTGTCACATGGTTGATCTATAGAATAGATCTCACATGCCACCTACCAGGAGCTTGTTTGATGTTGGCTCCAGAAGGCTTTCCATCTTCATTGTGAATATGTTAGCATATCACTCAGATGTTCTGGCAATACCACAAGGATAATGCGTAGGACTCTTAATATATTCTTACTTTCCACATTGTGTGAAACAGCAAGTCTTCATTAATTTAGTGTCCTAACGAGATATTGTGGATGATCTCTTGGCTCTAGACTCAATAGTGCATTTTTGGTTCCTTTGCCGGAGACTAGGGAGAGGGTCTCCTTCTTCAATATCAACAATCTCTAAGAGAAAGTCGATAGATAATGTCGGTTCCCCGTGAGAATGAAACAAGCCCTTTTAAGAGGAACTTGAGTGGCTTGGGAAGTTTAGTGCAGTGCATCACTGGGTCCATGACGTCTTGTCTTCAATACCAGTGTTACCTTAGTAACAACCAGTAGCATATGTATTGAACCCGGTTTCTGCCCTAAGGTTGAATTGATGGAGGGCTATTTCTTTTCACCCTTTTTCACATTCAGTTCTTTTTCATTCTTTAACCCCTTCCGTGCTTACCGAGACTTCATTACTAGAACCTTGTTGGGTTTATTCCAGTACTAGCTCTGTCTCAGTCCGCACTCTTCCCATATTCTCATTTTTCTCCTTTTTTCAATATACCTAAGGACTCTACACTATCTAGTGGATTGTCCCTGGGTAGATCCCTCCGGTTCTGGCGGATCGTGGGAACAAATACCTAACCTAACCATCCTTATAACACCATGCATAAAGTAAATTTGGTCGGTCTTTTGGTATTGTTCATTCCTTCTCGAAACCAATTGAAAAATCATTTGGAAAACCAATCAAGGTACTTGTGATACGAGATCAAAGCATTTTGTACCTTAATAGTTTTGATCATTTAGAAAACCTCCCCCTCAACATGTGCGTATGATTTAGAAATTGTTTAGCACAAGGAGGCAAGAGGACTTTGAAATATTTTCTTTGATCACAATTTTCATACGAAAAAGCCATTTGATTTTCATGGTAAAATTCTCCCCCTCAATATGTGCATAGGATATTTGAAATCATTTTTATCACATAGAGGCAAGAGTTCTTATGAAGCACATCCACGATTACAAAAGCCATTTAAGAAACCATTTGAAAAACTCAATCAAGGTACTTTATAAATCACTTTTAAAAAGCTTTCGTACCTCGATAGTTTATTTGCTCTCCCTCAATATGTGCTTCAAGATTCGAAAGCGTTTAGCACATATGAGCGAGCAGCGTGCACAATTAAATCAAAACGATCACCTTTTATCAACTTTCATTATTAAATCACAAATTCTCCCCCGATCAAAAATATCAAACCCTTTGAGATTTTGGATCCCAAGTGATTTAATACGGTTTAGAAAACATGGGAGAATATGTGGCCTGGTTTAAACACTCATCATGTTTTTGGATAAATCCTCCTCCTCATCATGTGCATTGAGTATGAAGTCGTTTGGCACATGGAGGCAGGAGTGCCTTTAAAGGACTAAAACCAATTCCATTAAAACATATTTGAGATTTAAATCACGATCTCTACCCCGATCAGAAATATCAAACCATTTGAGATTTGTGATCCCAACTGATTTAAATCATTTAGAAAAATTTGGGGAAAGACGTGGCAGGATTCAATTTTGAAAGATGACAGATAAGGACCATTTTAAGACATTAAAGATTGTTAGTGTCAGGTATGATAGTTTTTAAGAGATCTTTTAAGTAAAACAAAACAATTTCACAATCAAACAAGAACAGAAAAAATTTCATTTTGAAAGACCTTGATTCTAAAGAAAAAAATCATACCATGACATAACATTAAATCTTTAGATCACCACTTATTATCGTACAAGACGGAACTTTTGTGAAGAAACATCGTTTGAAAATATTTTATTTTAAATCACTCTCCCCCTCAATCCATGACAGAAGTCAATAATTGAGTGACTTAGGTTTTGATAACATGAAGTCCGGTGATTTTCAAAATTTAGTCCAATATATTTTCAAAACAACATTTTTCCATTTTCAAAACAATTTAATTCAATTTACTCAAAAATTGTTTAAAAATGGTATCCTGCACAAAGATTAGTTAGGTGGATGAGCCGCTTTTGTTGTTGTTGCTGTAGGGTTTGGAAGAAAAACCATCTGCTGATGCAGTGAGACTTCTTCTTACGTTGCATTTTGAATGCCAACTGAGGTCAAATTAAGCTCCGTTTCTTCAATCACTTAGAAGAAAACCAGCTGCTGATGCAGTGAGACCTCTTACGTTGCATTTTATGCCAACTCTCCATAGAAGTCCAATTAATCTCCGTTTCTTCATTTGTCAACCCAAGATATAGTTACCCTTTCCTTTCGGCATCCAATCATCTTCAATTGTGGGATCCAGATCGGGAACATTATTATATACCAATATACCTGCATACGTTAGTGAACACACACAGATATATGGTGGTCGACATCACTCAAACAGCAATCGACTAATAAAATTCAATGTAACATATCAATCAGATCATATAAATGTATGGGAATAATGTGTACATCAAACTCTAATCATCTAATCCTAGCAATCATATCCTAGGCACCTAGTCCTTCAACATAGGTTAACATCATTTTTAATTAAGCATATTAGGATAATTAAGAAAGCCCGTTAGATGATATAGATTTGAAAACATTCTCCCCCTCAATCAATGACTCATTTTTCTGAAAAGTTTTTAAAAGCGCAGAAGTCATTGATTGAGTTTGAAAATTAATACGAAAACTCTGACACTGATTGATTTAATAGCAACTCATTTACCACCATTAAGTTAAAACAAATATTTTTCTAAAGAATTTTAGACGGAAAAATATTTGAGTAGGAACAGCAGTCCTTCGACATACTTTCCTCAAAGTGTTTTTAGGATAAGTGCATGATATTTTTGAAAATATGTTTAGTGCAGCACTTTCCTTCTTTTGAAGAGCGGGTTGCTATCAGAAATAATAGCAAGCCATGGTTTAAGCGCGGGTCACAGTCAGAAGTAACTGTAAGCCATAATTTGAAGCTCGGGTTACAGTCTGAAATAACTGTAAGCCATAGTTTGAGACATGTTTTGAAAAGAATATTTACACCTCCTGCTCGAACTTCATCTATGGTCCCGTGCCATTATTGAATGACATTTCTAAGACCGTAGATGTTATCGATACCAGAAGACATGTCATGTGAAAACATATTTTTGGTATTTTTGAAATTTTCTGATTTTTATGGGTTTTTTGAAGGTTTTATATTTTTCTATTTTCTTTTTGTTGGTTTTATATTTTTGTATTTTGTTTTTGTTGGTTTTATATTTTTGTATTTTGTTTTTCAGATAAATATATACAAAGATAGAGAAGATGATATAGTTAAAGAAGATGATGATACGAGTACCGAGATAAGGATATCAAGCAGCGCGTCGTAGAAGATAGAAGTCATCAACTCTTAAACATTCACCACCAAAGCTTCCAGGGCTCTTGAATCGAAGAAAGAAATTGAACCATCTGAAAGTGAGACTTTGGCAGCTTCCCCCCAAACCGAAAATCCTTTAGCTGAGCAGATTCGAAGCTCTATTTCAAGCTTGCCTTAGCCAGGTGCACAGAGAAGCACACCATTATCATGCCAAACCCCCCTTCGACGGTTTCAGAGTGAAAGTCTACCAAGTTAAAGAAAGAAGCTAAGTTCTCGGGACCTTCGAAACCACCACTTACAAATTCTCAACTACTGAAGATAGAAGATGCTGCGCGACGAACTATAGGAATAGAGCCATGAGCATAGTAGTAGAAGAAATTGATATAGTAGAAGAGATAGAAACATATATAAATAGACTTTTTGTTTTATGTTTTTATATTTTGGTTGTTTTTGTTTTATGTTTTTATATTTTGGTTGTTTTTCTTTTATCTTTTTATATTTTGGAAGTTTTTTGGGTATTTTTAGTCTTTTAAAGTTTTTATGGTTTTTATACAAAAGTGTACTGTACAGAAGACCATAGCTATTGTAGATGCCAGAATCTTTACAGTAAGTTATTACCGTGCCCTGGTATCTACTTCAAGCTCGTCCTCCACATTTATAAGAAAAGTTTTGTACAGAGTTTGATACCGAATGTCAATAAAGTCTGACATTGGGCTCGAAGTTTAATACCGAATGTCAATGAAGACTGACACTGGGCGCGAATTTG
>BPTQ01000008.1:369393858-369437361 GCA_019973895.1 Chrysanthemum seticuspe | reverse complement strand
TAATGATGGAAGAACGGTGTAGAGAATTTATGTTTCAAGCAAATCTCTAAGTACTCACTACCCAAACAAAGTATGAGACATTAACACCTCTTGCGTTTATCCACACCGTCATATGCGTGTGACACTGAGTAAAACAAAGTAACTCCTAGTAGTGATAGTTAACCAGGTCTTCAACCATCCACCTCGACTGCTGGTAACTAGATAAGCCAAGTCTTCAACTCAAATTCTTAAGCCCGAGCAAGTTATCAAATAAGAACACGCCTTTGTGAAAGTCAACTTCAATCTCAAATAAGTGATAAATGATTAATTCCGAAGTAATCACCTTGTGTCAAATGTCCAACAATAGTCAATATCAACGTCTCGAGTAGTCACTGCTAAAGAATATGAGCACGTCTAATTGGGAATTGAATCTGACTTATAACTTTCACCCAATTAGTGCTCTCCCCTAAACCGACAATCTGTTTGATAAATGCCCAAATTAAGAAGAAGTCTTTAGATCGTTAAATGCAACTCGTCTTTAGTCTTCTAACATGTAGCAGAAAATGTAGAACAGACTGTAGACTCGACCTTCTTCAAGATTGTTCAGTTGGGGAATAGATAGTTAACATCTTCAACTCACACAAAAAACAAGAACATCACCAAAAAGCATCCCAATCAACTTACATCTTGCAAATACCCTTAACTAAAATCCCTCCTAATCAAACAAGAACAGAAAGATGTTCATCAAGAAAATCAGCAATAAGGCCGCAACGAACACACAAGATGGTAACGCCAAACTACCAATCACATCAAACAAGAACAGATAGATTGTTCGGAATCATCATGTTGATGTGTACGTGAAGCATTAACCGGAAGCACTTTGTCGATAAACTCATCAATCCGAGTGAAGATGTCAACCAACGACTCTTAGAAGAAACTCCATGTAAAGATGATCCGATAAGAAGAAGCTCGGTTCTTAGATGAGTTAGGAGTCGTTTGACCATATATTCTCAAATATTAATCAATCATGCCAAAAATTCACACTTCTTCTCCCCCTCAAGAATTGCATACGGAGATGCCATTCTTGATTAAATAAGTGAAAATCATCCGAATGTTCTATTCACACTTCTCTCCCGCAAAATAAGCACGTGATGTCGCCATCTTCATTATAATCGAGCAAGTGGAATGAGAAAACAATCAGTGGTAGCCCGGTTCACTTGAAGACTGAAGCGCATGGAAAAAGTATGAAGCATGTTGATGAGAATGGTCATAATAAGAAGATTTCTCTTCTTCCGAAGATAATGCGCACTGAAGCGTACACATTTCTTTTCTTTAGAGAACGAGGTTTGAACTGAAGTATTCAAACGTCATAAGAAGATTTCTCTTCTTCGGAAGATAATGCGCACTGAAACGTACACATTTCTTTTCTTTGGAGTACGAGGCCTGAACTGATGTGAACAGACGTCATAATCTCTCTCTGTTCAATCTCTTGGCAAAACATGTAATTAACCCCATTATCATTCAGTAGGCTCTTTGTAGTGACAACTGATGGAGAAAACCCAATATGATGAATTTGACCCTGAAGTAAACTAACCCGAACTCGTGACTTAAACTTGCACATATGTAACAAAGAGCGGTGTCGAGAATTCATGCCCCCTTTGAATCTCTAAGTACTCTATACTCTTCAACCAACCAACCATCAAGTAATAGACGTACATTACCTCTTGAAAATCCACAATTGAATGTGACACTGAGCACTACAACGTAACTCCTTTAAGTGATAGTTATTTTGAGGTGATAAGAGCCCAATTCCCCCAAGTGGTAAAAGAAGAGGTAAAAGTCACCCAACAATAACTAGATTCCCAAGTCTTCGTTTTTGATAATAAGCTCGAACAAGGATCATGAAGAATCTTCATCCATCCATCCCCGATACCTTCAGATACTAAGTACACTTGCTAGTGTTATTTCACTTCAACCTCAAATAAATAATAGTGAATTAACCCCGTTGTCACATCTTCTGATTAAAAGCTCAAATCTAACCTCTTTTGACGTTTTAATTGAAATCTGATAATGGATTCATCCCGTCCATGGTTTAATGAGCATAACCCCGTAAAACTTTGAAGTAACCAAACCGCCATGACAAATATCCAAACACACATCCAATTCATGAAGTACACCCTTTTATCCCTTCTTTGAAGCAGAAACCGTAGCACCAGCATCAGATAAGATCCAGAATTACACTTTCCTTTCTCCAGGATGGTTCTATCATTACGAGATTTTACAATTCCATGGTTTAAACCGAGAAATAGATTCTTTCGCGGGATTTTACAAAACCAAGAATAAACCGTAAGATAGATCCGGAAATGCACTTTACTATTACCAGGATGTTTCCATTGTCGCGGGATTTTACAAGTCTATGATTTAAACCGAGAAATAGGTTCTTTCGCGGGATTTTACAAAATCAAGACAAAACCGTAAGCAATGTCAGCTTGAATGTGTTATGACAACTTTGGTTTCGGTGAATATCTGTTTTAAGGGGAACATGCAGTGGTTCATCAATGGTTCATAATCCAACATCAACATTATCATCAACCATCCAATCAACACTTTGGTAAACACATCATTCACGCATTCTGTTGGCTATTGTAGTGACCACTTGGTGAAGTAAACCCGATATGTCAAACTTGATCATGAAGTAAAATTCCCCAGATTTGTTACTTAAACTTGTACTACTCCTCGTGAAAAAGAAACGGTGTACCCAATGTACCAAACCTCTTGACATATCCTCAACTGCGTGAGACACCGAAGTGATAGCTACGTTGTGGATCAAGTGAGAAAGAATCACAAACGTAACTAAATAGCCAAGTCTTTATCACCCTCTATAAATGCTCAAACAAGTCATCTTCGCGGAATGGTAGAAGGGAAGAAGATGAAATAAGTAAACGCGCCCGGAAAACCTCACTTCAAATCCAAATAAGAAATACCGTCCTAACAACCCCGTAGTCAACATTTTCCAATAAATACTTCAAGCCGAGACATACAATACTTCATGAAAAATGCACAAACTAAAGTATCAAACCCCATAACACAACAAATCTCATCATCGTACCTAATCTCATCATCGAATCTCATTATCCCCAAAAATCATCTGATCAGAAATCCATTAAGCCCAGTCCAATCCAAATCTAACATTGGCCCACTTGATTTAAATTCAGTCCAGATAAATTAATTTTATCCCCAAGTAAAATATAAACACAAGAATCCCGTAATCAATATCCGTACAAAAATCCCGTAGCCATCTTTATCTCAGAACTAAGCACAAGCCGTGAATATGCAGTATCATTCTTGAAAATACTAACCGACTAAAATACCGTTTCTTTTCCAATATAAAACAGTGTATCCAAGAAGTTTATCACAAGAATTTGGATAACACCATTTTTACATTCATTCTAGTCAAAACGGAAGTGTCATTGGAAAACCACATTTATACACATGTAGTAGATCATGCACGTTTCAAGAATAAAACCCCATGCTCACACGTTGACATGTAACTAGGCCCAGTTAGTCCACGATCCAACAGAAATATACATGAGCCAGGCCCATTATCACGTGGCCCAATCAATCAACCATATCCATACCCTAATTTCGGGGTATATAATTTCCATACACAGATAAGATACCCTAATTCCACATATATCATATACCTCAACCCTAAAAAATCTCTCAAAACATATTCATCCGCCTCCCACTTCTTTACAGTATCACAATCTCAAACTTTTTGACCACATCTCCCAAATACAGATCATAAACAAAACGCCTAAGAAAAATCACATCATCTCCTACACACGCATCTCATTACATAACAACAAATCAAAACGCTTTATCACATCACAAATCCAAATTGTACGCCTTACATCAACAAGTCTCATCTACACGCAACATCTTAAGCCACAGGGATGGCTTCAAGATTATGAAGAGGCCACAGGGATGGCTCGGACTTGACATCACAGCCACAGGGATGGTATGAGTTTGTATGATGGCCACGAGATCAAATCCAAACAATCAAAGGTAGGTTATGTTCAATCATGTTTATTAAGAACGAATCAGGAGAAAACAATTAACAATCTTGTTGATTGTTTAATCTTAAATATTCGGATATTTAAAAAAGGAGTAAACTCCTAGATTTGATCTATGAGGTACAAGCTTGTTTGTGTATAGATCCTTTGAGATCTATGTGTTTGTAGAAACCACACACAAATTGAGCAAAGCTGAGATCGGATATATTCTTTTTGTATAATGATATGAACGAATCAAAGAAAAGTATAACATACTTGTTATTACTTGTTTTGAAATTTGAATAATTATCAAAAGTTCAAGATCTGTGATGTGATATTTCGAGGGTGATCCTTTGATAAGGTCTTTATGTAGCCAAGAATACCCTTGAGTGCCGACTGAGATCAATCTTATATTTTGTCGAGACATAATAGATGTTGTTAGGTTCAGAGTTGTAGGACATGGAATCAATGTTGTACATCTCCTTTGCTTTCCTTAAGATTTGTTTTTCAATCTTGTTGATATTCATGGACTGATGATGGGTTTAACCTGAAGTCATTTTGAGTCTTGGTGTATGGTACATTGTGGTTGTGTCATGTGGTAACTTCTTCTTCATCCTTTCTGTAAGTCGCTAGCCAAATGAGTCGTTAGTGACAATGGTCTTGAGCCAACTCGCTAAGCAAGTCGCTATGCCAACTCGCTAAGCAAGTCGCTATGCCAACTCGCTAAGCAAGTCGCTATGCCAACTCGCTAAGCAAGTCTCTAAGCAAGTCGCTAAGCCAACTCGCTACGACTAACTCGCCACGGCCAAGTCGCCAACTAGTAAAGACTAGTCGCTAGGTCAAGTGTCAAGTCGCTATTGACTTTAAAGAAAGTCAACAAATCACCAAGTCGCTACAGATTTCTTTAAGCAATTCGCTAGTCATATACAATGAATCTAGACGACTTGTAAAGACAAGTCGCCATGAAGAAACGACCAACTCGCTACGAGGAATGACCCAAAAAAACAGCATAAAACTGCTTCATTTTGACAGTTTGACCAAAGTATGACCACCTAGTTTCACAATATTGGTAACCTCTTTCAATTGTGCAACTTGAAGGACTAAAAACCATATTAGACCATAAGAATATTGACACAAACCAAGAGTTAACAATGATAGTTTAACTTGTAAAAGAACTGTTTGTACATGTTTGACACAAAAACAAGACCAGTTAACAATAACGAACCAAAGACCACAAAACATGTAACACAGATTTACTAGAAAAATGTAAAAACATTTTCCAAACCAAAATAGTACAAGACCAGTTAACAACAACAGCGAACCAAAGACCACAAATAACAACCATGGTACGGACCACACAAATCAAAGAAAACACAATAACCATGGCTCTTGATACCAATTGTAGGATCGTATATTTATTGTGTTGATGATTCGGGTGGTCTTGGAAGATCAAAATACATGTTTGCCATAGTTAGAGAGTTAGTAGAGAGAGAGGGTGTTCTTGCTATAGGTTTACACAAAGGGAATATTAGATTAATGAGAAGAAGCACCACCCCTTCCATGGATGGAAGGGGTATATATACTTACAGACTCAACGACCTCCTATCGGCCTGTGGATCAGGGATACAGTGGGTAAAGACCCGTCCTTCCTCCACGGTGTTGCACTAAGCTATACTACGCTACAAACTAATAAATAAACTACTAAATAACGTGACTAACGATATGTCTACGAGCTAACTTATTCTAGATAATAGTTGGGGTGACCGACTCTTTACTATGGAATTTTCTAATTCCTAACATGAACCAGTAACCTATTGTATGGTAGCTGTAGAGGAATCAGTGAAAGAGTTTGATTGGAGCACAGCTTTTGATGAGGAACCTGAACATGCTGCTTTGGAATCCAGAGATGGTTTAGGAAGCTTTAATTGGAGCATAGAGAGTGAAGATGATCATGTTCTACTTGCTATGATGGCTACTTCACCAAGTTCACCCCCTATCTCTGAGGTATGTACTAAGTGTCATGACTTTTATCAAAAAGTACTTAATAGTTATGTGACTGAAAGAGATAACTGTATAAGGGTTAGGTCTGAGGTAGCAGGTTATCAAATAACCTTAGAGTCAATGGAAGCCAAAATCCTAACACATGAAAATAATGAAATGGCTTGGGCAGAAAAGTATGAACAACAGGATTATCAGTTAAATTAAGTGAATGGAAGTTAAATTGTAAAATCTCTGAAATTGAGAAGCTTACTAAGGAAAGAGATGACCTGTTAGCAAAGTTTGATGCCTGGAAAGAATCTGGTCTTTCTCATGTTACTTATGCTCAAAAACAGAGAAGAGCTTACATTAGAACTGGCCTAGGTTTTGGTATGGACTTTAATAACATAGAAGAAAACCCATCTAGTGATAAGGATGACCTTGATTTTGAGGATATAACCACTAGTGATGATGAACTCATTAATTATGTAGATACATCTAGTAATGAGGAATCAATTAGTGAAACACCTCCTGAGTTTAAGAAAGATAATGGTTATCATGCCGTCCTTCATCCCACTAGAAGTTTTCAACCCCTTTGGCCTGATGTTTCTCGTTTTGGTGTAGACAGTCTAGAGTTTAGGAAAAAGCTTATTGGTCAATCTAGGTCTGAAACCCCAAAAGAAACTATTGAAAACCCTAAGGATAATGATGTTAAAAGTCAATCAGTACCTTCAACTCAAAGTACTACTACATGTTCAGCAGTACCTTTAGGAAAATCTTTTCAAAATACTGCTAAACCTTTTTGGGATAACTTTGGTCAAAACAGTTTTAATCATTCCCCTAGAAGACAAAATAGTTTTGGTCATAGACATAGAGGAAGAAATTTTGGGACTATGGGTCAAAAATTGTGTTTTGTTTGTTATAGTCCTGATCATCTGATTAAGCACTGTGACTTTCACTCAGAGTACCTAAGCAAATTTCCAAAGAACAGATCTACCAACCATAGCCCTAGAGAGAATAAACCAGTCTGGAATCATTCACATAGGGTTAACCATAGCAACTTTTCACAAGACTATAGGTACCCTCACCAGAGAAGACCTTTTTCCAAACCACCAGTACCTTCAAATAATTTTCAAAGAACTCAAGCAGTACCTTCTCAAAGTACTGCTAGATTTTCAAACAATCAAGGTACTGAAAACACTTTTCGGAATGGAAAGCCTAGGAGATAAAACTATTATCAACCTAGAAGGCGTTACAACTCCAAAAGAGTAGCTAGATCAAGGGACTCTACACCAGAAGTTAAAACTAAATGGGTTAAGAAAGAAAGTACTGATGAGGAACAAACAGTACTTTCAACAAGTACTGGTGAAACAGAGATTTTTGATAAAGATGATTTTGTGGAAAAAGAAAAGGAGATTTTTGTTGAAAAAGAAAGTTTTGCTGAAAATCCACCACAAGTTTTAAAACAAAAGATAATGCTTGATTCTGTCTACAAAAACTGTGAAGGATACATATTCAAGGAATTTGAGTTTGTTACTCCACAAGGGGAACACAAGTCAGTAATGGCTTGGGTTTCTAAAAGACACTAACTCTTTTATCTTTGTGCAGGGCAACCCAGAAGAGGAGCTTAAAGATCATCTAATTGTGGATAGTGGTTGCTCTGGAAGCATGACAGGAGACAAGGAGATTCTGTCAGATTTTAGATCTTATTGTGGAGGAAGAGTTGCATTTGGGAATGATCCTAATGGAGGAAGAATTACTGGAAAAGGAACCATCAAAGCAGGGCGTATAGATTTTGAGAATGTTAGATATGTGAAGGAGCTCAAGTTCAACCTTTTGTCAGTCTCTCAAATCTGTGATAAAAAGCACCCTGTGCTATTCACTGACACAGAATGTCTCATTCTTTCCCCTGAATTCAAGCTTGTTGATGATAACTTGGTAGTACTTAGAGTACCAAGAACCAATGATGTGTACAGTCTGGATATGAAGAGTCTTCACTCTTCTGGGAGAGCCACATATTTAGTGGCAAAAGCAACATCTGAAGAAGCACATCAGTAGCATAGAAGATTGGGCCATGTCAATTTCAAGAATATCAACAAATTGGTCAAAGGAAATTTAGTTAGAGGTTTACCTTCAAAGACTTACAAGAATGATCACTCATGTTTGGCGTGCAAGAAGGGTAAACAACACAAAACTTCATGCAAGAAGCTTGAGGAAAGGACTATTAGAGAACCTTTGGAGCTGTTACACATGGATTTGTTTGGACCTGTCTCTGTTGCAAGTCTAAACAAGAAAAAGTACTGCTTGGTTGTGACAGATGATTGCAGTAGATTCAGTTGGGTATTTTTCTTGGGATTTAAAGATGATACTTTTGATGCTATTCATAATCTAATAATAGCACTTGAAAACCAATTGAGACTCAAGGTTAGAGGTATTAGATGTGATAATGGGACTGAATTCAAGAACAATCTTATGGATGAATTTTGTGCCAATAAAGGGATCAAGAGGGTGTTCAGTATTGCAAGAACACCACAGCAGAATGGTGTTGCAGAGAGAAAGAATAAGACTTTGATTGAAGCAGCCAGAACAATGCTTGCAGATTCACAATTACCTATTCAATTCTGGGCTCAAGCTGTAAGTACTGCTTGTTATGTGCTTAACAGAGTATCAGTCACCAAACCTCAGATGAAGAAACCTTATGAGTTGCTGATGGGCAACAAACCCAACATTCGTTTTATGAAGCCTTTTGGATGCCCTCTAACAATTCTAAATACAATTGATAATCTGGGAAAGTTTGATGGCAAGTCAGAAGAAAGATATTTATTGGGATATTGTACCAACAGCAAGGGATTTAGAGTGTACAACAGAGTCACCAAGAAGGTTCAAGATTGTCTTCATGTTGAATTTTTAGAAGATCAAGAAACTCAGAAGGGTAAAGGTCCTGATTGGATGTTTGATCTTGAAGTTTTGACTCCTTCTATGAACTATGTACCTGTTAGAGAAGAAAATCAACCTGTACACAATGGAGAAGATTTACAGTATGTTGTTCATGGAGTCCATATTAGACCTGATGTTGTTCCTGATGAAGAACCCATACCTGTTGAACCAAAGCAAAGTACTGATGAACCAAAATCCTCAGTATCTGTTGAGGATCAAGCTATTCAAGAGGAACTTAATCAGATGCTTTTTTAAGATATAGTAGCACATTCTTATAATGATGATCAAATAAGAGCTTATGAAGAAGCAAAGAAAAAGAACAAGACTGCATAGTTCTATCACAGTACTTTGGGTGACAGTACTTTCGATCAAAGTACTGTTGCACCTAATGACAGCACTTTGGATGATTTGGATGATCCTACCATGCCTGGCTTAGAAGATACCGATGATGAGTTAGATGATGAAGGTATTTTCTCAGATTCCAATGAAGATGCTGATTTCACTAATTTGGGTGATAATTATGAAGTTCCACAGACTTCTACCTTAAAAATTCATAAAGATCATCCTACTGGTCAAATCATTGGACCTTCTTCTCATGGAGTGCTCACAAGAACCGAAGCTAAGGGTTTTTCTACATCTCATAATGCTTTACTTAGCTTTGTTTATAACAAAACAGGTTGAATCACAAGGATCATCAAACATGTCTGTTTACTTGTTTTATCTCTCAAGAAGAACCCAAGAATATTGCTCAGGCATTAACTAAAGAGAGTTGGGTTGAAGCTATGCAAGAAGAACTTCTTCAATTTAAACTTTAAAAAGTTTGGGTACTGTATGATCTACCTGATGGAAAGAAGGTCATTGGTACAAGATGGGTGTTCAGAGTCAAGAGAGATGAAAGAGGGAATGTCATCAAGAACAAGGCAAGGTTAGTAGCTCAAGGCTACAGACAAGAAGAAGGAGTAGATTATGATGAATTATTTGCTCATGTGGCAAGGATTGAAGCCATTAGAATATTCCTTGCTTTTGCATCCTATATGGGATTTCAGGTTTATCAGATGGATGTCAAGAGTGCCTTTTTATATGGCAAAATCACAGAGGAGGTTTATGTTAAACAACCTCCTGGTTTTGAAGATCCTGCACATCCAAACAAAGTCTACAAGGTGGTTAAGGCTCTTTATGGCCTTCATCAAGCACCTAGAGCTTGGTATGAGAGGCTCTCTATTTTTTTATTGCAACATGGTTACAGGAGGGGAGCCATTGACAAAACTTTGTTTATCAAGAGAGACAAGAAGGATATCATGTTGGTTCAAGTATATGTTGATGATATCATATTTGGAGCTACTAAACAGTCTATGGTTAAGGAGTTTGAGAAGCTGATGCAGAATGAATTTCAAATGAGTTCAATGGGTGAGTTAACTTTCTTTTTGGGACTTCAAGTTAAGCAGTCAAAGGAGGGAATTTTCATAAGTCAAGACAAGTACGTATCTGACATACTTAAGAAGTTCAATTTTGATGCAATGAAGCCAGTCACTACACCTATTAAATCTATCAACTCATTGGGCAAAGATGAAGATGGACAACCTGTTGAAGTCAAGTTGTACAGATCCATGATTGGATGTCTTATGTACCTCACTGCATCTAGACCTGATATTATGTTTGTTGTTTGTCTATGTGCAAGATATCAAGTCTCACCTAAGGTCTCCTATATGAATGTAGTAAAACGGATTTTTAGTTATTTGAAACAACAACCTAAGTTGGGGTTGTGGTATCCAAAGGATTCACCATCTCACTTACAAGCCTTTTCAGATAGTGATTATGCTGGTGATAACTATGATAGAAGATCAACAACTGGAGGTTGCCAATATCTTGGAAGAAGATTAGTCGCGTGGCAATGTAAGAAACAAACTATTGCAGCAACATCATCTACTGAAGCAGAATATGTGGCTGCTGCAAGCTGTTGTGGACAAGTTTTGTGGATGCAAAATCAACTCTTGGACTATGGGTTCAATTTCAAGAATACTCCTATCAACATTGATAATGAGAGTACAATTTGCATTGTGAAGAATCCAGTTTATCACTCCAATACCAAGCACATTCAGATTAGGCATCACTTCATCAGAGATTGTTATGAGCACAGGCTCATTAATGTTGTCAAAGTTCACAAGGATGATAATGTAGCTGATTTACTCACCAAAGGCTTTGATGTTTCAAGATTCAATCACTTGGTGGTAAGCATTGGAATGATTAATTATTGAGCTACATTTAAGGGGAGGACTATTTAGTATAATTATAGTCCTATGCATTGCTTGAGGGGAGGAAATTCATGTTTATTTGAAGTGTTTGCTATTGTAAAGAAGAGAATGGGAAAGTATTGTTTTTTGGTTACATGAAAGTACTGCTTTGAAAGTACTGCTTTGGAAAGTACTGCACACGTGGAAAGAACTATTTGTCTTATCAAAGTACTGTTCCAACGGTAATATTGAGGGGTAAACTTCACTAACGGTAACTTTGTTATTAAGGGTTGTGATTTTTTAAATCTCACCTATAAATAACTACTCTCCGAATTTCCCTCTCATCTTTATACAATATAATCTTTTCCATATTTCTCTCTCTTTCACCTATATTCTTCATCAAATCACTTTCTCTATAAACAAATCATCAATGGCAAATCGCAATACAGTTTCAAAACACAACATGGTGGTGAATCTAGACAAAACTGAAGCTAATGTCATCTTCCATGACATCATTGATTTTCTCACTGGATCTCCGATTAGTTATGCGCTTTTAGTGGAACCAGATATAACTGAGCCATGGATTCAACAGTTTTGGGCTAATGCTAGGGTTCATATGGAGAATGATGATTCGTATATTCAAGCTAAAGTTGCTGGGAGGATAGTGAAGGTTTCTGAAGCTTCAATTTGTGAGGATTTATTGTTTGATGATGAAGAAGGGGCTGTTCGTTTTGATAAGCAATTGATTTGGGATACATTCAGAGACATTGGGTATAAAGGGTCCTTAACTGAACAAACATTCGAGAAACCCTTATTTTGTCCCCACTGGAAGTATTTAGTTCATGTATTGCTTCATTGTATTAGTGCTAAAAGTACATCATAGGAGCAATTTGGTTCTAACATAGCATCTGCTATAGTGGGATTGGCTACAAATCGAATTTTCAACTTTTCAAGGCTAATCTTAGATGGAATGCTCTCACACATATCTCATGGATTAAGATGGTTGATGTATCCACGGTTTATTCAAGTGTTCTTAAATAAGCAACTTACTGATGTACCAAAGCCTACCAGTATACTACCTGTTGTGGTACAACCAGCCAATATTTTCACTTTTATGGCCAGGAAAAGTGATCTATTCACTGGAAGGCACACACCATTAACCACTTCTATGATGGAGGTTGTTCAAGCACTAAGAGATGAGGCTGCAGAGAGTGATGTCAGAGAAGGTACTGCTTCAACACAAGGTACTGCTTCTCAAAGTACTGCATCACAAGGTACTGCTTCACAAGATGCTAAAATTCAAGCCGATACTGCAGTTTCACCTCCACCATCTCCACAAGCTTCTGCTCATGATTCTCAACAAGAAGAACACCCATCATCCTCTCCCAATGATTATACTTCAACAGATGGGCTTCAAACATCTGGAGGAGATGAGGGTATAGTTCTCAACAATTATGCTTTATCAAGAGAATTGACTAGATTGAAGAAATCTTTTGAAGAACAGGCTACTCAGATTAAGCAAGCTTAAGTTTAGAAGACTCAAGAAATTTGTCTGGCCATTGGTTCAACATCATCGTTTATGGGTCAAGTCTCAAAGAAAGCAAGGCAGGCCGGTTAGGAAATTTAAGAAGACCTCCAAAAGCAAAAAGGTTCAACAACAATCTTCATTCCAATTGGGGAGGAATCTGGAAGATAAGAATTTGAATGAAGAAGCTGAACCTTAAGGTACTGATGTTCAACCTCAAGGTACTGAAGAGCAAGTCAATATTGAAAGTACTGAGGAAGAAAGCACCAGAGTTCAAAGTACTGATGATCAAGGTACTGTTGATCAAAGTACTGTTTTTCAAGGAACCTACAGGCAAGAGTTAATTACACCAAGGTTGTTAGATTTTGAAGAGGAAGTTGGTCCTTCAACTGTTATATATGAAGAGGAAGTTGGTCCTTCAACAGTCATACCAGAAAAGGAAGCTGATACTCCCAAACCTATACACACTGCAAGTGATGATGAAACTATTGCTGAGATCTTACATGATTTATCAAAGCCAAGGGGTGTTAGCATTCCAGGAGTTACAGAAGAACAAACACAAGCTTCTCAACCTTCTATAGATCCAAAAGATAAAGGAAAAGGTATCCTGATTGAAACAAAGAAGAAAAAGAAGCTTACATTGGCAAATATAAGAGCAATTGAAGTTGCTAGGAATGAGGAAGCAGCTAGAAAGGTACAAGCTGAATTGAATGCTGAAGTTGCTAATGAAGAAGCTAAGAATGAAGAAGCAGCTAAGAAACTGCAAGAAGAATTGAATGCTGAAGCTGCTGTACCATTAAAGACACCTATTCCTGTTTCTGCTTTACCAAGAAGACCAAATCGTGCTAAGGAAAGAAATGCAATGATGGCATATTTAAAAGGTCAAGGGTATATTGGATTGCAGAAGTTGAATTATGTTGAGATGAAGCTGTTGTATGAAGCTGTTAGAGAGGCTTATCAGAAGAATGTTGATAGTATCAAAGATTTTAAAGATGATGATGCTCAGAAAGAAGATGATAAGAAAGGAAGTTTAAAAAGAAAAAGAACAACTGAAGTTGAAGATGCACAGCCATCAAAGAAGATTTAATTAAGATCTGATACTGATGATGAACTAAGGAATTACTTAAGAGTAGTAGAATTTGAGTATTCTAAAGATGATGCTGAAATGAAGAAGAACAAGTCTCCAATAACTACTTTTGAAGTTGTAGAATCAAAGGATGGAAATTATTTGATGTTTCACAGAGAAGATGAAAGCTTCAGGGTGTTCAATATGTTATGGGATCTATTGCACATAATAGATAGAATTGGATTTATTTCATTTATATCATTTGGTGCGAGAATATTTTGAACACATTCCATCAGAAGGAGTTGGTTTAATCTTGCTTGGAGATCTCACAACTATTTGGGAAACTGAAGATTCAAGCACTGCTGAGATTTGGAAAAACCAAGAAGATTGGGAGATTATCAGCTGGAGATTCTTTGAAGAATCTGGAGTACATGTTCTAGAGTTAGAAGATGGGACTATGATTCACATGTTAGCAGACAAAAGATATCCGCTTACATCAGATCTTATGAGGAGAATGCTAGAGCATGGTATGGAAGTTGAAGAAGATAATGAAACTGCTATTATGGTCATCAAATTGTTTATCAGATGGACTACTATGGTTGATGATGATGAATAACTGGTATGAATCTTTATTGAATAAATTATTTTTGAAATATCAGTACTTTATTCAAAGTACTGCTGATCAAACAGTACTTTCATCAAAGTACTGCTTGCAGCATTAAACCAGTTAATGATTTTGAAAAGAAAACTTTTGTTAAGTGATAAATATTTTGAAACAAAGGTTAAAAGAAATAAATGGTTTTTGAGATGGTAACAACAATAGGTCATCAATCCACCATGGTTACAAAAGGATTGGCTAATCCATGAGCAAACGGCTCTGGTAAAGATATCTCAAATCCGTTTTATAGTTGACAACTTGTTAATAAGTTGTATGGTAATCAACTCACCATATCAGTAAATGTGAAGAGTTGGCTAGCCCACAAGAAAATGGCTTGTGGTAAAGGCTGTGGAAAAACCATTATTTGGTAATTAGTTCACCATAGATGAAAGAACTAACTAGTCCAAAAGGGTACAGCTTTTGGTAAAGACAAATCAAATCTGTTGATAGCTGATGATTTGCTAAAAATCATATGGTTATCAATGTACCATGGCCTTACACACCAAAACATTTGGCTACTCCAGAGTTAATGGCTTTGGTAAAGAGAAATCAGAATCCATTAAATTTCAATGATTCACCTCTCACAGGAGTTTACACACCTGGAAGTGATGAGAATAGATTGCAACTTAAACTGAGTTAATGTACAAATTGTCATATGTTGTTGTGTTGCTGAAAAGATGGAGCTTGCTGAATGATGCTGTAAAAGAATTATTTCTAAAGAATACTTTGATAATGCTGGTCTAAGCACAGAGACTACAAAGATACAATCCAAAGACAAAGACACAATCTTTCCTTGAAGATGGAGAAGTTAAAGATAAATTTACAAAGGAACTTAAAGTCAAGCAAGTAGAATTCAAGTTAGGGGAGGATTGTTGGGATATGAAAGTGCTGAAGAATGAAAAAGTACTGGAAGAAGTCAAAGTACTGCTAAAGAAAAAATCAAAGTACTGCTGTCGAAGTCAAAGTACTGCAAAGCTAAAGAACTGCTATATTCGTTTATGGAAAGCTTTGTTATTCTAGAATATTCTTTGTTTAGATTACTTGTCGTACAAGGTTACAAATTGTAAACCGACTAGGGTTATCCTTAAGCCTATAAAAGGACCCCTAGATTGGCATTAGAGATACGACTTTTAGAGATAAGAATACGTGCATTATTAGAGTTTTAGAGAGTTCGATATTAGTGTTTTTAGAGTTGTTTAAGAATCTGCATAACAAGCAGATTTAGAGTTATTAATAAAATCGTTGAAAGTTAAAGTTATATTCTTCTTAGCTTTGTTAAGTAAATTCCGCATACTTAATAGAGTTTGCTCAGTGTTTCATTGTTAATAACTTAAGATTTATCCCATGTTGTTAAACCCTTAACAAGCTATATAGTTAGTTGGTTAGAGTACATCGATCCAACAACATGTTGAAGAAATTTGATGATCATGAGATTTGGTATGATGATAAGGGTTGATGTTATGATTTATTGTGTTGTGCATGCTGGTACTTTGGTATATACACTTTCATGGAGTATATTTTGTCACCGCTTGAATTGATACTTGAACAAAGTTGACTATGGGGTTGTTTGTTCGGTATTTCTCATTTGAATTTGAAGTGACGTTTTCCGGGCACGTTTACTAATTTCGTCTTCCTTCTTTCTACCCTTCTGCGAAGATGACTTGTTTGGGCATTTATAGAGTGTGATAAAGACTTGGCTATTTAGTTACGGTTGTGATTCTTTCTCGCTTAACCCACAACGTAACTATCACTTCGGTGTCTCACGCAGTTGAGGATACGTCAAGAGGTTTTGTACATTGGGCACACCGTTTCTTCTTCACAGGCAGTACTTGTACTGATCAACGGGGAACCGTGGGCCATGTACCTCAATTCAACGAAAGTGATCAAAGATACTTTCGTATGTTTTATTGCTAACTGTTGTTTGCAGGTACATTTGGACGGTTGCAGCTGATCAGAATTGAGAAGTCAATCCAAAGCCGCATGCTCACAGCATCCACACTTAATTTAAAGAAATCATGACAAGTGACAATCTTCATAATCTGGCTCAGATATTTTTATACTATGCTTCTGCTATGCTGCTGCAAATATCTTGAACCAGAAAAAGCTTCCGCTACTCTGATGAAAAGATGTCATGATACTGAAAGTGTGAGCATGTCGGTCCAAAAGTCACAACATCACATGAAGGCAACACAATAAAGGGTGATCCAGAGATCTATTGTGGCTGGTGATCTCAATGAAAGCTCGAAGATCATCAAAGATGTGGATCAGTTCAAAGACCTCCACTTAAAGTACAAAACTATGCGGACTTTGAAGAATCGCTACTAAAGCACAAAGATTGCGGAACTTGAAGAATTGAAGTCTACGAGCTCAGAACTAAAGACAAAGATAGAATGCTATGATGCAAAATGTATTTCATGGGGTGACCTCCCTTAGGGGGAGATTGTTAGGAATTGGAAATTCCATGTTAAAGTGTCGGCCACCCCAATTATGGTCTAGCATATGTTAGTTCGTAGACTTGTAGTTATTTACGTTGTTTAGTAGTTAATTAGTAGCGTAGATTAGTTTAGTGTAACACCGTGGAGGAAGGACGGGTCTTTACCCACTGTATGCCTGATCCACAGTCCGACAGGAGGACGAGTAGGTTGTAAGTATAACCCCTTCCATCCTTGTAAGGGGTGTTGCTTCTTGGAATCTAACCTTGCATTTGTTGTTTTACAACTCTCTTTCAAGAACATCCTCTCTACTCTCTTCATCTATCTAAAATGGCTTTCTTGTATCATCATAATCCTATACCACCCGAATCATCAAACAACATAAAATATACGATCCTAACAAGTCCTCTTTTTTCAAATAATAGTTTTCGCCAGTTAGTCCATCCGTTAATAATAGTTTTCGCCCATTTTTTACGTTTTTATCCATTTCGTCCGTTTTTATCCGTTTTCGACCGTTTTTTGTCGGTTTTCGTTCGTTTTTTATCCATTTCCGCCCATTTTGTCCGTTTTTTTTCGTTTTCTTTCGTTTTTTATCCGTTTTCGCACGTATTCACGTTTTTATATGTTTTCGTCCGTTTTTCTACGTTTTTGTCTGTTTTATCCGTTTTCGTCTGTTTTTTACGTTTTCACCCATTTCTTACGTTTTTGTTTCTTTTTTATCCGTTTTCGACCGTTTTTTAACGTTTTTGTCCGTTTTTATCCATCTTCATTTGTTTTTTATCCGTTTTCGACCATTGTTTTATGTTTTTATCTGTTTTTATCCGTTTTCATTCATTTTTTATCCGTTTACGCTCGTTTTTTACGTTTTTATATGCTTTCGTCCGTTTTTTACGTTTTTGTCCCTTTTTATCCGTTTTCGTATGTTTTTTTACGTTTTCACCCGTTTATTACCTTTTTATCTGTTTTTATCCGTTTTCGTTTGTTTTTTATCCGTTTTCGCCCGTTTTGCCGGTTTTATCCGTTTTCATTCATGTTCTATCCGTTTCCGCACGTTTTTATATGTTTTCGTCCGTTTTTTTATGTTTTGTCCGTTTTTATTAGTTTTCATCTGTTTTTTACGTTTTCGCCCATTTTTTACGTTTTTGTCTGTTTTTTATCCGTTTTTTTCGTTTTTATCCGTTTTCGTTCGTTTTTTATCCGTTTTCACCTGTTTTATTACGTTTTTATCCGTATTCATTCGTTTTCGCACGTTTTTATATGTTTTCATCCGTTTTTTACATTTTTGTCCGTTTTCGTCCGTTTTTTTATGTTTCGCCCATTTTGTACGTTTTCGTCTGTTTTTATCTGTTTTCGTTCGTTTTTTATCCGTTTTCGTCCGTTTTGTCCATTATTATCCGTTTTCATTCATTTTTTATACCTTTTCGCACGTTATTTATGTTTTTATATGTTTTCGTCCGTTTTTTACGTTTTTGTCTGGTTTTTATCCATTTTCGACCATTTTTTTACTTTTTTATCCGTTTTCGCCTTTTTTTTACGTTTTGATTCGTTTTTATCCGTTTTCGCACGTTTTTTACGTTTTTATATGTTTTCATCACTTTTTTTACATTTTGTCAGTTTTTTTCCGTTTTTTACGTTTTTATCCGTTTTCGTTCGTTTTTTATCCGTTTTCGCACATTATTTTACGTATTCGTCCGTTTTTATCCGTTTTCATTCATTTTTTTATTCGTTTTCGTCCTATTGTTTATGTTTTTATCCGTTTTCGTCTGCTTTTATATGTTTTCGTCCGTTTTATTATGTTTTTGTCTATTTTTATCTGTTTTCGTCCGTTTTTATACGTCTTCGTCCCTTTTTTACGTTTTTGTCTCTTTTAAAACATTTTCGTTTGTTTTTGTCTTCTTTTTCCGTTTGTTTTTGTCTTCTTTTTCCGTTTTTGGTAGTTTTAACCCCCAAAAAAAGGTAAAAAAACAGATGAAATCATTGAAAAAATTTACAAAAACGTAAAAAAAGGGACGGAAACATAAAAAAAAGGCAAAAACTACCTAAAACGGACGAAATCGTATAAAAATTGACAAAAACGTAAAAAAGGGCGAAAACGGATTAAAAAATGAACGTAAAGGATAAAACGGATAAAAATGTAAAAAACATATGAAAAACGTAAAAAAACAGGCAAAAACGAATGAAAGCGGATAAAAACAGACAAAAACGTAAAAGAACGGGTGAAAACGTAAAAAAACGGAGGAAAATGGACAAAAACGTAAAAAGCCGGACGAAAACATATAAAAACGTAAAAAAAAACGTGCGAAAACGGATAAAAACGGGCAAAACGGATAAAAAACGAACGAAAACGGATAAAAAAGACAAAAACGTAAAAAACATGCGAAAACGAAAAAAAACGGACCAAAGCATATAAAAACGTAAAAAAATGTGCGAAAACAGATAAATCTTTGCCCAAAAAGCCCGATTCGAATCATTATGCTCGATAAAAGGAAAAAGAGAAGCTCAAATAGAAAACAGCACTACTGCTAGTAAGATAGCGATCCAGGCAAGCGCCAAAGAAAGAAGGGGGCACAAGCAAGCGCAAGAATCAAAGCAAGGCAGGATCGAAGAGCTTAGACAGCAAGCAAGCGAGAAGGAATCCCTCAAAGGCACTGAGGCAAGGTCTTTCACGCATGTCGCTTCGATGCGCGCTAAGACAACCACTCATGTCTACTTCTAATGCGCACGAACCAGAGCTATCCCCCGGGAACCCTTCCCTAGTAAAGAGGTACTGACCATCAGTTCTATCGTGCCCCAGTTAACGATAGCCTCGGATAGACTAAGGATCTTAGGTGAGACCTAGAGTGCAGCCAACTAAACGCCAAATAAATCGGAATCAAACTTCCACATCTGAGATTCCATGTGTGACTAACTCAATTGAGAAATGCCCCTCTTGTACGCTAACGTTCTAGGATGGCAGGGTTGGTAAAACTCTCCTTGATAAATCGAGTATGGAGAGCTCGGGTGGGGCATCAACCACTGGTTGCGGGCCTGTCGAGATGCTTCCTTGCAGAACCCGGCTGTAACTCAATAGAGTGAGTAGGAATGAAAACGGATAAAAACGTAAAAATGGGCGAAAACAGATAATAAACCAACGAAGACGGATAAAAACGGACAAAACGTAAAAAAACGGTCGAAAATGGATAAAAGACAGACAAAAACGTAAGAAATTGGCGAAAACGCAAAAAAAGACGAAAACGGATAAAAACGTAAAAAAAATGTACGAAAATATATAAAAACATGAATACGTGCGAATACGGATATAAACGAATGAAAACGGACAAAAACGTAAAAAATGGGCGGAAACGGATAAAAAACGAACGAAAACGGACAAAAACGGTCGAAAACGGATAAAAACGGACAAAAACGTAAAAAACGGGCGAAAACTATTATTAACGAAGGGACTAGCTGGCGAAAACTATTATTTGAAAAAAATAGGACTAACGGTGCAAAAATTATTAACGGAGTAACTAACGGTGCAAACACTTAACGGAGAAACTAACGGCCCATCCAAAATAGTGACTAAATGAGTGCAAGGTTTCAAAAATAAGTATCTCTAGTGTAATTAAAACGACTTAAGGACTAAACATGAAATTTGAGCAAACCACAGGGACCAAACGTGTATTTTTTTTCTTCAATTAATTACCTCTTTTGATAATTAGTTAATTTGTGGTAATGATTCATTTTATTGGCTAATTCACTCATTTAGATAATGTTATGCTTGTAGATAACTAGTTTAGTTTAGAAAATACTTAATTATTAATGTATCTAAAAAACTAACTTTATGGCGGTCAAGACAGATTCAATCTATGTTACTTTAAGATTTGAGAATTGCTAGAGGTACGAATGTAGTTGCTATTATACTTACTATGGAGTAACAAAAAGTGTAAGCTACTAGCTTCCATCCTCTAAAAATTGGACAACACACAAACAATAATAACCCTTAATATTTTTTAGGCATAATTTCATGTATATTCTTGTAAATTTCAAAAATTACATATATATCCTTTTTACCAGTTTTTGATGCATAAAGTACAACGCTTTTAATGCATCAAAAGGATATATATGCAATTTTTGAATTTTGCAAGGATATATATGTAAATGCCTATTTTTTTATTTTATTTTTTTGAAAAAGTTTTAGGTTGCTAGAGCTATACCTAGAGAACCCAACCACCTAGGTGCATCTCATCCTTTTTAAGGTAACTAATTATCTCCATCTACTTTTATCTAAGCTAATGTCACTTATGATGACATCCTTTTTAAGGTAACTAATTGTCTCCATCTACTTTTTGCACCACATAAATTTTAATTTGAAGTAAGTGCTAACACTTGGACAAACCAATACGTCATTTGCTTGCATTATATATGTGCCAGACATCCATAAATATTTCCTAATTTAGAGTGTAAAAACTATTATCTAACTTGGTAACCTATTCGAGTAGGATGAAATTGTGACGTTGGATTAGCTTTTAAATTTCCATTTTAAGGTTTCTTAATTGTATAAAACTTTCCCTATTTAATGAATGTTACGTACAAGTAATGTTAGACTTATTTTAAGATTTCTTCATTCACATAACTTATAGTTTTCTTCAACTCTCAAAACGCTCATTGATCACAAGATAAAAGTTTTGATAATCTTTTATTTTGGCCAACAGTTTGATAATCTTTTATTTCGGCCGACTAACAAAAAAAAGTTGCAATTTTAATTTAAATTTTTTTATTTTTTTTATTTCAAATAAAAATTCTTTTCGGATATTAAAAACGTTAATAGGCCACAAGAAGTCAAGAATTGAAATATTGAATATTGTGTTACTTGAATAAAAGTCAACACTTGAGTAAAGAAAAGTGACATTATATGCTACTCATAAATCAAATATCAAATTTGCTATTCTTAAAACTTACAAAAGAGTGTAAAAATGTAAAATAATTTGCTTAATTTACCTTTAATTAAAAATATAACATCAATAACTAAATTAATAAATTATATATTGTCTAGTCTTCAAAGTTTTATCATTTTTCATTTATAGCACATAAACTATTTTCTCGCAATGACTACAAATTAAACTCGTAAGTGTTGCATCAAAAGTCACACCAAAACTACAAAGTTAGACAATATTGCTTTGGACGGTTATTCGTCTAATAAACATAGATATGAATTTTAAAAACCAAATTATGTAAGAGTGTTCAAGTGTTGATGTACATTACAAACGGTGATGATATGCATACCATTTTATTTGATAGCACACCGTATAACACTGCAATGCACAAAATGTGATGTGTGCATCAAAATGAGTGGTGTATGTACCAATGTCACGTGTTTAAACAAAAATTAAAATAAAAACAATTTAGTTGTTCAAAATGACAAATTCGTGTTTTCCTTCATTATATAAAAGATTAGATTTAGAAGTCACTAAAATGTAAAAGAACAATAAACAAAATAGACGGATTAAGGGTTAACAAGTGGTGCAACAACATCAATTAACCAAATTTATGTGAATTATCATACCACTATAACAGGTTGTTCATTAATCTATATCAGTTTCTAATTCTAACTACATTTGAAATCAAATTTATTAAAGAGAATGTTAAAAGTAAATCCCTTTTAAAGTGGCTATACTACATTTGTTGTATTATGCCAAAAGAGTTTATTGTGTAAGCAAGCAAATTAACTCTTTCTCTTATAAATACTAGCACTTTACACACTTAAATATAACTTTCACCACTTCTAAATGGCAATGGAGTCTTCTTCAATGGCTGTCTCTGACCACATGGATGCTAACAATTCTTCGAAGAGACCTACCGGTGGCTGGAAATCCGCAATGTTTATCATATGTAAGCTCTTTGGTCCAAGTTTAATTTTTCTTTTACAGCGTCTTATATATCTATCCGTATATACATAAGATTGCCTTTTATCGGACGTACGTGTTGATGTTACAGTTGTGGAATTCAGAGAGCGATTTGCTTACTATGGGGTATCAGGAAATCTCATCAATTACCTAAGAGAAGTTCTACATGAACCTGTTGCTACAGCTGCCCAAAATATCAACATATGGCATGGCGTCTCGGCCATCTTTCCCCTTGTTGGTGGTTTTTTAGCGGATTCTTATTTTGGTCGGTTCAACATCATCATCTTCGCATCGATTACCTATCTCTTGGTACGTACGTTTTTCCATATTCAGATACGATCAGTTTCTTTGATTTCTATATGTTACCATATGTATCTCTAAACATGCCTAACCTTATATTAGCTAGTTGTCTTTTGGAAAAACTACTGAACTTTATATTACATATGATTGATTCAACATTGCACAGGAAAAAACAATAATAACGAAATTAGAAAACAAAAAATTACGTGACTTTATTATGCACACTGAGTAGGTGCAATAATGTTTCATGGGATTTTTATTAATATATATGCTCTTCCGTCATAAATTAATAGTCCAAGTTTCCTTTTTGTACCAGGGATTATTGATGTTGGCTATATCTGTGGCGACAATACATCCGAAGCATCAAGCAGTGCCATTCTTTCTCGCACTTTATGTGCTCAACATTGGTGAAGGCGGTCACCGTCCGTGTATTCAGACATTTGCCGCGGACCAGTTTGACGACGATATTCCAGAAGAAAAAGCAGTCAAGAGCTCATTTTTTAACTGGTGGTATTTGGGGATTGTACTTGGAGGCATAAGTGCCATACTAGTTGTGAGTGTTGTGCAAGAACACATTGGTTGGGGCTGGGGGTTTGCTATACCTGCAATGGTGGTGGCAGTCGTATTTATTGTGTTCTTAGCTGGGAAAAATACATATCGTCGGGAGGTTAAGGTGGGAAGCCCAATTACAAAGGTGGCGCAGGTGATTGTGGCAGCGGTTAAAAAGAGGAACTTGTCCCTAGAAAATGAGTTCAACGTGTATGGTGAAGGGGAGGAACGTGGTGCTGCTAAAAGCATACTCTTGGCCCGCACCAACCAATTCAGGTAATCTTCGATCTCAAAACTATAGTTTAATGAGTCTCTGTAATTACATGCAAGTCCGCATAAAGCTAATCAAAACACGCATCAAGTATGCACATTTGAAACTATATATGCTATTCCTTTCGTGCAATTATCTTGAGACAGGCAGTGATGATATACGAAATATGACAGGTTTTTGGACAAGGCAGCAATAATAGATGACGAAGACAAATCATCAGCAAAACACGATGAGTGGAGACTCTGCACCATGAACGAGGTAGAGCAAGTGAAGCTCCTCATGCGGCTACTTCCGATTTGGATATCTTGCACAATATTCACCATTGTCATAGCCCAACTAGGCACCTTTTACACTGCACAAGCTGCTACCTTAAATCGCACCATCGGTTCTACCCAGTTCCGAATCCCACCAGCAGCTTTTCAAGTCATCCCTGGCCTAACCATCTTAACCGTTGTCCCATTCTATGAACGCGTCATCATCCCAACAGCTAAACACCTCACTAAGCAACCCTCGGGAATCACAATGCTACAACGAATCGGCTTTGGGATATTCTTCTCAATCTTAACTATGATTGTAGCAGCTCTAGTTGAATCCAAAAGGATCAGTGTTGCAAAACACCATGGACTAATGGATGATCGAGAATCAGTTATTCCAATGAGCGCCTGGTGGTTAGTACCACAGTATGTCCTGATGGGTGTCGCAGACATGTTAACAATCGTTGGTCTGCAGGAGTTGTTTTATGATCAGGTCCCAGATGAAATGAGGAGTTTGGGGGCTGCGGCTTATTTGAGTATTTTGGGTGTGGGGAGCTTCATGAGCAGTGCATTGATATCAGTTGTACACAAGGTTACCGCACGTCGTGGCGATGAGTGGTTGAAGGGGAATATTTTGATCAAGATGCACCTCGATGATTTTTATTGGCTTTTGGCATGTTTGAGTGGCTTTGGTTTAGAGGGATGCTGAGGCTTAGGAAGAACATGTGTCACAAATGTTGTTTGCTAGAAAATTGTGATATAAATCGTTGGATAAGTTAAGGTCGTATGTTCTATGTTCTTAAAGCGTTGGGTATATGTAGTCGCTACAACAAAAAAGAAAAAAATATATATACGGAATGTGAATATTAGTTCTGCCTTAAATACTAGGTGATATTACGATAATTATACAACCTACTTGTATCGATAGTAGCACCGCTACAGCGGGTGCGGACTCCTTAAGAAAAATAGAAAAGAGAAGCAGAGATTGATTGGACAAAACTATGACTTTCATTGATAATCCATTCGGTATATATATAGCCAAATAACAACTTGTAACCCAAGACAAATACGAAACATACTTAAACAAGGACTCTTGACACACTAACTAATTAAACAGTTTTGAAACACAATAGACATTTATATTGTTTATTTAAATGTAATCGTTTCCTTTTCTGTTGCTAGCAGTTAAGTGTTTGTTGCTGCGTTTAGCAGTTGTTTGTTGCTTTGTTACATTTGTTGAGTCATATCGCCTATGTAACGGGCTGAGGACATGGGATTCACCTATGTCATTTGTTCTTAAAAGTTTTTTGGATATATTTACCGGGGTTTTAAGACCCTTTTACCCAAAAAAAAGACAATCAGGTGAATCATATTAAGGAATTTACCTTCGAGCAGGCTGCTTTTTCTTGGTGTTTTTACCGGGAGGGGCTTCTTTGTAGTAATTCACCATTCGTTGAAAGTCCTTATCTTTAGATACAGTAATGAGATTCTTCTTGTTTCCCGGCAAAAAGTACTTAATGATCATCCCGTCTACAGTTGATTCGATAGTTTCAGCTACTTCTTGCTTAAAATCACTCAACTGCATATTCTCATCAAGATCAATAGCATACGCCTCCCCACCAATATAAGTCATAAACCCGTCATCAAGGGTGTCAAAATCGCATTGAGACCATTCACCAACTAAACTTAACGAAGATAGGCAGCTTCTATGGAGAGCAATAAGCAAGTTTGAACACACATTGAGACCATTCACCAACTAAACTTAACGAAGAGCTTGTTAGCGTTTCCCATTCTCCTACGAGACCATTTCTTATTTCACAACATTTGAGGCCAGGCCAATTTCCAGATTTGTTTTCCATCACCCCCAAAACAATTAGCTTCAAGAAGTAATCAGCGGCTTTGAGCCTCATCTGAAGATGTGCCTCTACGTACAGGGGCTGGCAAATAGAAAACAATGCATCAAAGAGGAGTACCGAGTTCTCCACCAAACCATCATTAGAGAATGATTCAAACGACAGTTTTTCAACATTGGTAGCCGGAAACAGGACCCTTGTTCTCACATCATCAATGTCGAATGGCACTAGAACAGCCAATTTTGAACTTTGTATTACAATGTTAAACTTGCTTGATAAAGTGAGTGCATCCCTCAAGTTAAGAAAGAACAAATGTTCGATGGGATCATTCACCCACAGAGTTAGCTCAATTTGCTCGGGAACAATGGTTGGAAACTGGAGACTAGGCATTGTAAAGCCACTGTACTGGAAAGAAAGTAATTTGGGAGCATTAACTTGAACTATTTCTGTTGTTGGCCTGAAATGACTCAGCACTATTTTCAATCTCTGCAACGAATTGGATCTGATATCCAAAATTTCCACCCAACACCGCGTGATATTAAAGGTTAAACTCTCGAGAAAAGGAAACTTGGTATTGATAATGTTACATAATCCATCATTATCAATGGTCACACCACTTAAATGTATCTCTCTTAAGCTCCCAATTGAATCTGGAATGGATAATTCAGGCATAGAATTTTTTCACTTTCTAGTTGCCGTCTATGGGTCAGTTTCATTCTTTTCACTTTCTCCATCTGTCACAAGAATAACAAAAGAAAATGAACGAGATGGTTATGTTCAATATACAGATAACTGACAGTTCTGTTTAGTTAAACAGTTTAAGCGTTAAATAATTAGAATAAGAGCCGTTGTCTAAAATGACGACGTCGAGGAACATGTTGACTCAATTCGGTAACCATTGTTTTAATACGTGCAGGAAGAAACCTCAACAATTTTGCATCTAAGCTAATAGAGTGAAATCTAAACGACGAAGCGAATTTTGCATAAGGGGGTGCTTGTTTTAGCTTTTATAAGAAGCTTATTAGCTTATATAGCTGAAAGAAGTTCATGAAAGTGTTTAGATAAGGTCCTTGGTTTCCTCACAAAAGGTCAAGGGTTCAAACCTCGCTAGGTGTGTACATTTGGGGGTGGCCAAAGAAGGGTCGGAAACGGTCCCGAGATTAACCCGATGAGGCCGCATATCTTAACAGGGAAAACCTTCACCGTTTACCCATAATAAACTTTAAGCTTATAAGGGGGATTTGAGTAAGCCTATGGTCTTATACGAGAGGTGTTATAGCTACTTTGGAAAACGTCTTTTGTGGTCATTTTACCGTCATAAGCTTAGTACAAATAGTCAACAAGTGTTTATTATCCCATAAGCTGCTTATATATGTTTAAGGTTATTTTGGGGCTTATAAGCTTATTTGGTTTGGGCTTATGCAAAAATAAGCCGAAATCAAAAAAGCTAAACAAACAACCCCTAACCTATCTCGCAAATAGTAAACCCAACTAATAACGCTGTTTCATTTCATCTGTCTAGGGGGTGTTTGGGTAAACTTACAATGGTGTCTTAAAGCCAAACACCGTTAACTCATACACCGTTTACCCGTAATAAAGTTTAAGCTTATAAGCTTATTTGGGGGCTTCGGTAAACCCATGGGCTTATACGAGAGCCAGGTGTTATAGCTACTTTGGAATACGTCTTTTGTGGTCATTTTACCATCATAAGCTTAGTCAGGGACCGAACCAGGACCCAAACCGAGTGCATTTACGAAAAATTATACAAAACGAGGAACACAACTTTTTTGGACCATGTGCATTTAGAAAAAATAAAGGTTTTTTACAAAAATTAAAACTACGCCGCAAAATTCCATGGTATCCCAGGACCCACCCTGCTTCCTTACCTGAGCGGCTGAGCTTAGGTACAAATAGTCAACAAGCTTATATATGTATAAGGTTATTTTGGGGGTTATGAGCTTATTTGGTTTGGGCTTATGCAAAAATAAGCCGAAATCAAAAAAGCTAAACAAACACCCCCTAACCTACCAAGCAAATAGTAAACCCAACTAATAATGTTGTTTGGGTAAACTTACAATGGGTTCTTAAAGCCAAACAGCCCCCCTAATACACTAAAATTAATAACAACTTAAAGGGTTAAGTAAAGAAAGCCTAACAAACAGCCGCTAACCTACCTCGCAAAAATAAACCCAATGTTTTTACCCCTACACAACACTTGAAAAAATGACAACTTTACCCCTACATTTTTTAACCATCCTATTAACATTGAGGGGTAAAATGGTCATTGTACATGAACAAAATAGATAATAACAAAAATAAAGTTGACGACACCGGGCTTGAAAAAATGACAAGTTAGTTACATTTTCAAGGCTTATGAGCTTATTTGGTTTCGGCTTATGAAATATAAGCCGAAATCAAAAAAGCTAAACAAACACCCCCTAACCTACCAAGCAAATAGTAAAAAAACCCAACTAATAACAGCTTAAAGGGTTAAGTAAAGAAATTATAGACAGTAGTAGTACTGAAGATCGAAAAAACAAAAAGTCTTGATGAACAATTGAACAAACTTACCTTGAAATTGAAGATCCAAAAAAGTTTTACTTGGTGCAACAATAGTACCGCTCATTTTATATTCTGGAGATGGAGAGATGAAGTATTATTGTTGGAGATTGTTTAACTAGAGGAAAAAGTATCTAACAAAAAAGTACTTGTTTTGTTAAAAAGAAAATAAAATAATTGTCTTCTAAAAACCAAAAAAAAAAGAAACGTAATTAGAGTATTAAAGAAAATTATTTGCATACTTTATTTTTTATTGGGTAAATTGTTTGAAAAGGCATCGAACTTGCCATATTTTTCTTTTGTGGGCATCGAACTTTTTTTTTCTCCTAAAGTAGCCTTAAACTTGCATAATTTTCCTTTTGTAGCCTCTAATAAGAAATTAATTACATAAATTTACATAAATCGTCCCTGTGGCTCTAAACAATTACACCGTTCATCCTTGTGTCAATTACATAAAAAGTCCCTGTGGCACTAATAATTTACACGTAAGATTTCTTTTTTTTTTTCTCTTTTTGCAAAACTAATTAACTACAATTAAGCAACTTTTATGAAAACTTTTTTAATGGAAAGCTTAAACAAGCCCTGAATAAGCTACTATAAACCAACAGTGAACAAAATTGAAACAAATGGAAAGGATGCACACTGATAAGCTATGACATAAATCTAATAAGCTGATCTCAGGGGCACACAAGCTTGCACTAACTCAAATGGGACCTCACAAGCTCAAACAAACAGGAAAACAAGCTAACAACAAGCTAAAACAAGCTAAAACAAGCTTAAACAATCAAATCACCAACTGCATATAAGTCACACAAAACAGTCTACAAAGCAACTTAGAAGACCAAATTAAGCTGAGTAAACAAGCTAGAAAGTCCAACACAAGCTCAAATATCTCAAGCCATTAGTACAAGCTACTCAGAGAAACAAAAATTAAACAATAAGCTCAAGTAAATGGGAAGCTAAGGGCTTATGAATATGGACAGATGGAACTAATTCAGTGGTGCAGGGCATAACTAATCCAAACAACCTATTACAAGCTTATCAAAAGTTGGTTAAAAGCTCTCAGAAAAATTTGGAAAAATATGGCCTTATGAGATTAGCAACCAAAGATTTATTTCCCAAAATCTCAGATGAAATGGATCAAAATAGAGTAAATGAAAAATCAAAACTAAAACCTGTTTGGAAAATGTGTTGATATTTTTAAGTTTTTCAGTTTTTGAAAGGTTTGACTAAAATGAACTTTGAATGATCCTAGATTACTGAGAATGATGTTATAAGCTAAGATATGAGTAACTTAAGCTATATGAACTACTTATGCAACTATTTCTAACTGCTTATATGAAGAAATTAGAGAATAAAAGTGATTTTGAGTAAGCAGATTAATAAGCAACAGGTGACACTAGATTTTTATGGATTTTTAGTTTTTAAAAGCAAAATGAGAAAAAATGACTACAAATATTGTATATTGATTTGTTGACATCCTTGAGTGGGAGATTTCACATCAATGACTCATGATGTACAGTCCCCCTTTTTGCCCCACAGTCACTTTTTAATCCCATTTTTAGAACAACTATAATTAAGATTAGGATTTAATTTTGTTTATGCAAGTAGCTAGTAGCATGATATGTATGTGTCTTAGCTTATTTTAGGATTTTAAGTTCATGTGGTAGTTTAATCTTTCCCTTAAAAGTACCCTCTTGCACCCTTTATGTTCTGTCACAACTGCCCACGGGACCCCTGTTGCACCCCTCTTTTTAGCCTATCATAAGCTCAATCTTAGCTACAACTCATTTTACAATCTCCTTTTTGCATCAATATTGTCTGTGTTAGCTTATAACATGCTTAGGTATTAGTTTTAGAACTTAATCATAACCTTGAAAGTACCCACTTTGTGCCCATCTTCAAGTCCCAAACAGCCCATACCCCACTCTTTACAGCTTATTTATAAGCTGTTAGAGGGGTCCACATCGCCCCCATTTAGCTTTTTTAGGAACCCACTAGTGCTTATTTAAACTTTCTAGGCTTATTTTTGAATTTGGAAGTGATTTGTTAGCTTAAATTTAAGCCAATAAAGCCCCTAGTGGGCTGTTTATTCCACTGTTCCAGCAGCAGCAATAAGAGTTTCTTATTAGCTTATTCTCTCCTTTTCTTTGCTTATTTCCTTCCCTTTTAGCTTATTTTGAAGTTCATATTTCACCATTTTACATCAAAGTATGTCTTAAATTTGCATCTTTTTGCTTATTTCCTTCCCTTTTAGCTAATTTTCAAAGCTTTTTCACAGCTCATACAAGCTCCTTTTAAGCTCAAATTTACATCTTTTTGATGATGGTGTCGTGGCAAGGCGGTGGAGGTGGAGGTGGCTATGGTGTCGGTGTGGTGGTCCTAGAGAGAGAGAGGGAGAGGCAGTAAGTGAAATCCATCAAAGGAAATTTAAAGGATGAACGGTGTAATTGTTTAGAGCCACAGGGACGATTTATGTAAATTTATGTAATTAATTTCTGATTAGAGGCTACAAAAGGAAAATTAGGCAAGTTTAGGGCTACTTTAAGGGGAAAAAAAGTCCGATGCCCACAAAAGGAAAAGGTGGCAAGTTTGATGTCTTTTCAGACAATTTGCCCTTTTTTATTTGAACAGTTATATGTACAATCGGTTAAAGCATTGTACATCTACAATACAACAGTTTAATACCTCAATCAAAAAATAAAATGTCCAAATCATTACCGAATCATTAAGTTGTGTTGGTCATTATTAAGGTGTGTTGTCCAAAAATAGCATTTGTAGTAAGCAAGTAAGCGGTAACACTAAGCAGTTGTTATAAGTAGTATCTATTAGTAGTAGCAATCTTTTTTACAAAAAACCTTTGGTAACATAGTTGTAAGTGTAATCAAAATGTGTAAACAACTCTTGAATGTTCAACGCTTCTAAATGCTCTTCATGGAGTGTTGACAAATGAGTAATCCAAAAAAGTAGATAAAGTTGTTTGGTGATTGTCAAACGAACATTAAAGATCCCAACGCTCACCGCACACTGCTTCTAAATGCTCTTAAATGCTCTGCGCCAAACATACCTTTAGTATTTGTCTCTTTTGTCTTTTTTTCGGGGGTACAATTGTACAAGGGCAAAATAGTAATTTAATGAGAGTGTTTTAATGTATGATGGTTCACCCACTCGACATACAAGTTATACGTGCAATTGAGTCGAATGTCCAAACCTATATTAGCTCCGGTCTCAGTAAATTTCATTCACTTAGCCCTAGCACGATTAACAAACAACTAAAGTTTATATTTATTACTTATGGTTTTGGCCGTTAAATAGCTACGTGTTTGTTCAAATATACCATTTTGATACGTGTACTATTTTTTGTTTCACTTTATGTAGTGTACTTTCATCTTTTGTTCCAATTTGGTATGTGTACTTTTTTAAGTTGTAAAATAGCAATGTACTTTCTATAAGTGTTCCAATTTGGTACGTTAATGACATACCAAATTGGAACACTTATGAAAATTCTGGCGTACCAAATTAAAACACTTATGAAAAATATATTGGTATTCTACAACTTAAAAAAAAGTACACGTGCCAAAACGAGACACTTGAAAAAGTATATTGTTATTTTACAACTTAAAAAAAGGTACACGTACCAAACGGAAAACTTTAAAAAGTATATTGCTATTCTACGATTCAATCCTTATTACTTATAGTTAGACACCTATCTATACTACTTTATAATGCATTTAGGCCTTCTAAAATTAGAAGGCTTAAAAATTCAGACTTTTTTACTTGCTTGTTATGGAAAGATATATTATAATGCATGTAAAATTAAGATAAGGAGCTCCAATCATGAGATGACATGTGTCACTTCTTAACAAACTCCAAGTCTAACTTCTAACAAACTCCTAACCACCAAAAATTAAGATAAGGAGCTCCAATTATAAAATGACATGTGTCACTTCTCAACTAAAAATTCATCTTTATTTTCAAATTAAAATATCTTTTTATCTACTTATTTATATTATAATATAATTTCACCATATTTTCTAAAATTTTATGCTCTTTAATTCAACATCCATTTTAATATATTTTTATGAGTTTTTAGTTTTTATATTTTTAGTGGGTTTATTTTATTTTAATTCAAATTTTTACAACTTTAACCTTTATTTCATTTATTCCAATCAATATAATCTTGATTCGTCAAAATCATATACTTTTGGGGGAGTGTTTGACGCGTAAGAGATTGCAAGGGTATTTTTATATGCGGGAATAATGATGTCGCGTCAAAGTTACGGGTAACCCAAACAAACACTTACAACTAACACATATACATTCGAAGTGTTGTGAAACGAATTCACTAAACGGGTAAGCAAACACATATAACTATACTTATCGCCGCCGCTGTCACCACCATCTCATCACATCACCACCTCAAAACAATTGTTCGCTACAAAATAGTCATCGGGTACCCGCCGCCGCATTGCGCGGGTACCCTTCTAGTATTAACAAATGTATTTGAAAAGACAACATAGCTAGTTTTGTCAACATGACATCACTATCTATTACACTTAACAACACCCTAACGCCAAATGCTTATTACACACCTCCCCGCCCACCACCACCCCTTTGGACCTTAGTGTTGGCTACACGTAGCACTTGTCACACATAACTTCTCCACTGAACTCGAGATTTCATATATAAAACTTGTGTATGACATCACCTTTATTTTTTGTTCATATAATTGAATAAGTAATCGTTTTAGGTGGTGTTTCTTTTCCACTTAATGAGTGGGTCCATAAAAACATCTCTCTCAATTAAAAAGTCTAATTCAAACCACTTAATTTAATAAACAACCCCTTAGTTTACCCTTGATGTTGTGTGTTTCTTTTAAAATATGCTAAGAGCAGGAGGTACGGTGGTGCCAAACTTGGTGCCAACGAGTTTGGCGCGACGCCAAGCTTGGCGCACCGTTACCCCTGTCGCGCCAAACTCCCTAGCGCCAAACTTAACAGCCAGCTTTTTTTTTTTTTTTTTTTTTTTTTTTTTTTTTTTTTTTTTAATAGCCATTGCATTTAAAAAATAGAAGTTGATTTCGAAAGTTTCGTAGAGGTACTGAGCTTCTCGTGGTTAAAACTACTAAACTGAAACTTTAGATTAACTGAAAACATGAATACATAATAACCTTAAACATTAAAACTACAGATGGATCCCTAAAAACAACATAAAAACATAAAATACATAATAAAACTACTAAACACTTAAAAAAACGAGTCATCCGAGTCCAAACCATCATCACTTGTTGGCGGAGAATAAAACTCCCCATTAATGTATCGACTCTCCATTATGTCGAAAAAGTTGTCTTGGAGGTACTGAGCCTCCCGTGCTTCTTGCTCACGGCGAGCAGCCTCTTCACGTGCCTGCTCTTGCAGTATCTCCCTGACGTTTTCTTCATCTTGTTCAAACTGCCGGAGGGAAGCCTCACTTAACCCGCTTGGGTGGTTTTGAAAATCCACCTGTGGACTGTTCACAGGTGGACTTGGAACAATTGGGAGGTACGGGATGTTTTCAAACCCCACCGGGAAGACATTTTCTGGTGGTGTTGAGTAAACTTCAAACTCTGGCAGAGTTGGAAAGTTGGTTTCCGGCAAGTGATCTGGTGCCGGAAAGCTGGTTTCCGGCAACTTCTCTGGGCTGGGGAATTGCTGAGAAAAGTCTTTGCGAGACATTCTTTTTGTGTGTGAATTGTGTTATTTGTGTGTCAAACTAATGCTGGTATGATAGTATATATAGAAAACTTAACCGTTTGAATTTGAATTTGAATTTAAAATTTAAAATTTGAATTTAACCCGCCCAACAGTACCCGTTTTTTGAATTCGAATTTAACGTTTAAATTTGAATTACCCCGCCCAACAGTACTCGGTTTTTGAATTCGAATTTAACGTTGAAAACCACCTTTATAAATAACATCAACCACCATTTTATTTCACATCTACATCAATCCAAAAAACACACACACAAATGTCTCAAAATTTGAAGTGGAACAAGTCTGAAGAAATCTTGCTTGCGCAAGTTTGGATACAAATTTCGCAAGCTATGGATATGCAAAATAACCGTTCCGAAAATATTTTTTGGAATGACGTTATGCATATGTTCAATAATCAGACAACCGATGACCATCGTACAAAAAATTCAATCACGGGTAAATGGACGAGGATTAACGTCGATTGCAAAAGGTTCAACGCAATTTACAAACAGTTGCAGCGTCGAAGTGCTCAAAATGACCAATCTCATCTCGAAAATGCGAAACTAAGCTTCCAGCAACAATTTGGTAGAAATGAGTTCAAATATGTTCACGTTTGGGAGATTTTGAAAAATTGCCCAAATTGGGATGTCGAAGATTAATTCCAGTAGTATGTTATGTTTTTTTTAAGTTTATTGTTTTTTTTATTTCTTGTAATGTTTTTTTTTATGAATAAAGTAATTTTAGGATATATTGTTTTTAAATTTTATAAAAAAATAAAAAATAAAAAAATTGAGTTTGGCACCAGAAATTCTGGTGCCAACGGATACCCCAGAAATGTGGTGCCAAACATTTTCTGGTGCCAAACTCAAAAACTGCTGACGTGGCAGTTTGGCACGAGAACGGCACCACACTTTGGCACCACTGTACCCAGTGCTCTTAAGAATTTGCTTTGTTATACTTTGAACTTTAGTTTTTTTTTTCCTTCTTAATTTGCTTTCTAACTAAAAAAACATGCCATATTTTACCCATGAAGATTTAATATTTTTAAGATTTTACAAAATGTGACACACACGTAACAAATCGAGTTGTGGATTGTGCTACACATTGACCAAAATTTGATGAAATAGCCTAATGCTAGAATATAAATGAACCATAAAAAAGAGTCCACCCTTGTTCTTCTAGTTAAAAGGTAATCTCTCCTAGTCACTTATCAATAGAGTTATCCAATAAAAATGTTGTTTGACCATCCTTTTTTGTCAAAAAAAATGTGAAGTGTGTTTAATTTTTAGCCCATAAATGAGTGATACTTCAATAGGGGTGAGCGGAAAAACCGAAAAGACCGAATAAACCGAAACCGAACCGAACCGAAATTAATCGAACCGAACCGAATTTGCTAAAACCGAACCGAACCGAACTACTAATTCGGTTCTCGGGTTGGATATGGGTTTGGCAGTTTAAACTGAAAACCGAACCGAAAACCGAATTCATATAAATATATATATTTTTTATATATTTATATATATATTTATATATAAATAAATATTATTAAAAGGTTATCATAATATAATAAAACACTTTTTATGCTTGAAATATATCTTTTTTGCTAAATATCTATGTAATTATTAATTTTTTTTTTAAATTACGTGAAATTCGGGTTATGCGGGTTAACCCGAGAACCGAACCGAATTAGATTTCAACCGAACCAAACCGAAAACCAAATTTGAATTTGGTTCGGTTCGGTTCGGTTCTTGGGTTGGCCTAAAAAAAAATTAACCGAATTAACCGAACTGAACTAACCGAACAACCCGATAACCGAACCTATCAACACCCCTATACTTCAAATTTGAATAAAAAAATGATGCCTAGTAGTCATAAACTAGATTCAACTTAACTAGAGTTAATTGCATTTTTGGTCCCCATGGTATGGCCAAATTGCAGGTTTAGTCTCTAAAACTTTAAAAGTGCAATGATAGTCCTCATTTTGAAGTTTGGATTTCAATTTCGGTCCTTGGATAAAGTGAAATGACAAAAATACCCTTTGTATTATTTAGAGAAGACAAGGGTAATTTGGTCATTTCACACCGATTAGGGACCAAAAATGCAATCCAAACTTCAAAATGGGGACTATCATTGCACTTTCAAATTTTTAGGGACCAAACCTGCAATTTTGCCATATCACAAGGACCAAAAATGCAATTAACTCTTTAAACTAAGAAAAACAATTATTCTCAAATTTGAGATGACCTCTTTTACAGTTTTATATGCATAGATTTAGGTCAAGTTTCGAATCGAGTAGGTTTAGATCAGCCCGGTTTCAGTTATGTTATACTTTATTTTTATGTTCAGGTTAGGGTTTTGACCCGATGAACACGCCTAATTGGTGAACGACACACATATACATATGAACCCAAAGATAAAGCTGATCGTTTACCAATGCAACAAACTCCCAAATCCACAGACCACAATGATATACAAATCGTGGGATTTTTGCGAGATAAAAACATCTTTATCCGATGCAAGCCTACTAAAAACCAGCTCGTTGCATCTCTTTTTTTTTTTGAACGGCGATTTGCATTAAAAATCTAGCAAGAAGCTAGAACAAAGATACAACACTATTCCCAAAGTACTACATTGTTGCCCCATGTAAATACTTCATTCCCTGCCAGGATGGCAAACCCTTCTTTCCAAGTCCACAACAGATTTCAAGAGTGACTCACATGAGAACCACTCAGTGAATTTGTCTAGAATCACCAATGTTTTCGGCTTTGAACAGGTTTTTGGTTGGTTAAATCATAAGTACTCAATACTGTTTTTTGCATATAGTTTCAAGGTAAACAATTTGGAAAACGATTTTTCTTTTGAGTCTTTGAGTCTGAGACGGGTATTAGTAGAATGTGGACTACTAGTTGGACACAAGACAATAACTGAACAAGTTGATTAAAACTCAACCATGTTAAATCTTGAAAGATTTTGATATGGTTCATCATGGTTGGTTAAATCACCAAGTTGTCTCTTATGAATCCTGATTGAAATTTAGAATTTCGTCAAAAACACTCCTTCCAAAGTTATGACAGAAGTTAGGCGGGAACTCCTTAAAACAGGTTGATATGACATTGGTGAGGCTTGGTAGTAATCATGCAGTGCCCCCGGAATAAGATCTTGCATATACTATTTAGCGACAGAATGCAAGCCTGAATTGAATGAATGAACGTATACGGGAAAAATAAAAATAATCCTCAAGCCCTAAACAACAATTGTAATAACGAATAACAAAGCCTATGAGAATTGAAAATGGAAGAGAGGTTCAGAGGAGGCCGAATAATACTAAAAAACCGAGGAGAAAAAAGCCAAAGAATGTGAGCCAAGAGAAGCGCCTGACCTGATATGGTGGAGGAAATGGTATTGATATATTTAACGAGGGTTTTCGCTCATTAAATATACTGTTACGAGAGTTTCTGCAAGAATTCAAAGAAGGTAGGAGTGGCTGCTGAGATAAAAACACAGTAGTAAAGCACATGCAGATCATTTCACATATACATATAAGTTCACACAAAATTAGTTTACCTGCCACAATAAACATTCTACCATATTATCATAAATTGTTTCGATGAAAGTACAAAAAAACTAATTAACTAAATAGGTTGTAAATATAAATAGTAAAACGATCAAACAATGCAAGTGAAGATAGGCGGCTTCTACGGAGAGCAATAAGCAAGTTTGAATACACATCGAGACCATCCAACTAAACTTAATGAAGAGCTTGTTAGTGTTTCCCATTTTCCTTCGAGACCATTTCTTATTTCACAACATTTGAGGTCAAGCCAATAATTTCTTCGTTCACAACATTTGAGGCCAGGAAAATAATTTCTTAGTACACAACATTTGAGGGCAGGCCAATTTCCAGATTTGTTTTCCATCACCCCCATATCAATCAGCTTCAAGAAGTAATCAGCGATCTTGAGCCTCATCTGAAGATGTGCCTCTACGTACAGGGGCTGGCAAATAGAAAACAATGTATCAAAGAAGAGTACCGAGTTCTCCAGGAAACCATCATCTGAGAATGTTTCAAACGAGAGTTTTTCAACATTGGTAGCCGGAAACAGGACACTTGTTCCCACATCATCAATGTTGAATGCTAGAACAGATTTTTCAAAACATCGTATTACAATGTTAAACTTGCTTGATAAACTGAGGTATCTACTCAACTCAAGAAAGAAATAATGATCGATGGGCTTATTCACCAGCAGGATTAGCTCAATTTGCTCGGGAGCAGTGGTTGGAAAGAAGAGATCAGTCGTTGAAAAGCCTTTGTACTGGAAAGAAAGTATTTTGGGAGCAAAAACATGTACCTCTACCCACCCCACACTGCTCAATACTAGTGTCAATCTCTGCAATGAACTAGATCTGATAGCCAACATTCTCAGCCGACACTGGACATCAAGGGTTAAACTCTCAAGCATAGGAAACTTGGTATTGATAATGTCAAAAAATCCATAATCATCAATGGTCACACCAATTAAATATAACTCTCTCAAGCTCCCTATTGAATCTTTAATTGATAACTCAGGCATAGAATTTATCCTTGATACCTCATATGAAAGTAAACACAGACGTGGGACATCATAAATTTCCAAACTCGCATTATCATAATGACTACCTGGAGCTATTTTTAACTCTTGGAGATAAAGGAGGTTGTTTACCGTTATTGTATCCAAGCCTTCAAGAAGTCTAAGGTTGATCTTTTCAAGTAACTTACATGTAGATAGTAAGTTATGAAGCACCTCTACATGACTTGTGTGCACATCGAGCAGCTCTAGCACTCGCAGGTTCACACAAACGATCAAAGGATTGCTGCTAATGTGAAGGGGGTAGTTCCTCTTGAGAGGGCGCTCCATGTGAAGGGAAAAATCGAGTTTTATACTTAACGTGTTTAGGTTCTCACATGAGAATATCTCATCTGGCAAAGTAAATGAAGCAACGTCATCAACGACTGTGAGGAAAAGCTCCTTAAGAGAACTTTTGGAAGCTACACGCTTAATAAACTTTTCAGCACGAGTAGCCGACTTTGGCTTGCGGATTCCAAAGTGAATATCACATGTTATGATTGGTATGTTGTCCCTGTGATACCTTTGTATAGTCCGTCTGATCAACCTCAAGTACCTTCTTTCTTGCTGTTTAGTTAAAGACTTGCCGGATCGGCAAAACCTGAGCGTAGGGATGGTAGACCAGGCGTGTAGCCATGACTTGGACAAGACGCAGGTGCGGGCTGCATCTTTTGCCGGTAACAATGCTTGAATATAATGAATCAACTCAGGTACATCTTCTAGTTGCCGTCTATGGGTCAGTCTCATTCTCTTCATGTCCTCCATCTGTCACAAGAATAACAAAAGAAAATGAACGAGATGGTTATGTTCAATATACAAATAACTAAAAATTCTGTTTCGTTAAACAGTTTAACCACTAAATAATTAGAATAAGAGCCGCTATCTAAAAGACGAGGTTGAGGAACATGTTGACTCGATTCTGTATCCATTGTTTTAGCTTTTATAAGAAGCTTATTAGCTCATATAGCTGAAAGAAGTTCATGAAAGTGTTTAGATAAGGTCCGTGGTTTCCTCACAAAAGGTCAAGGGTTCAAACCTCGCTTGGTGTATACATTTGGGGGTGGCCAGGAAAGGGTCGGAAACAGTCCCGGATTAACCCGGTGAGGCCGTGTACATGTGAGTCAAAAAAGGCTCGCCCTCCCGGGTAATAGCTTTCAATATTTTAGGGTGAGGGCAAAGGCTTGGTCCATATTAGCTTTCAATATTTTAGTGGCGGTAGGAGTGAGTGGGCCCTCAGTTTTGTCTATCACACCTAGAACATTCACTATCCTTCTCCTCAAATACTGTCTAATGTATTCTAATGCACTGATTATAGGTGCATCCCTAGCATCTAATATTTTCCCATTCAAGACCTCACACAAATTATTCAACAAGATATCAGATTTAGCTCTACCTGTTACCATGTTAATTAAGTTGTTTAAGTAAACTGCAAAAACTATTTAAATACAATAATGAGTAACTTAAGTAAAATGCAACAACTATTTACCTGAGAAATGGGACCTGGACCAAGAATGAGCAGGAATAGCTGATAACCAGTCATATGCTTCACTGTTAAACTTTTTCAACTCCTCCATAGCATGAGCAAAATGAAAGACTGTTGTTGCAGTGGCACACCTCCAAAGATGATCTTTATAGGCTTGTCCATTCCACTTGTGCTTCATATTTTCATGTATATGCCTAAGACAAAACCTGTGCTCAGCAGAAGGAAAGACCTTAGCCAGTGCAGGTATGATTCCCTGTTGGAAATAAACAAATGTTAGAATATTAAATGAGCATTTATATTCCCCACATAGGGACCATAGTTGAAATTATAAGTCAAATGTTTACCTTTTGTCTATCACTTATGAAAGTGTAGTTAGATTCCCTGTTCAGATCTAGATCCTCACCAAGACACTCCAAAAACCAAGTCCAAGAACTGGTTGTTTCTTTCTCCACAATTGCATATGCTACTGGATATATGCCATTGTTGGCATCTAATCCCACAGCAGTCAGAAGCTGACCAGGATATGGTCCCTTCATGAATGCACCATCAAGGCCTAATAGATCCCTTCCACATTCTTTGAAACCTTTTTTTAATGGACCTAAGCATATGTAGATCCTCCTGAAAACTCTTGTTTCTAGTTCAAGATCTGTGTCTCTTTCTACTTCAATCCTTACAGTTGTATCAGGATTTGCCCTTCTCAACTCTAAACAATAATCCCTCAACATGGCATATTGTAATCTGTAATCACCCTTTACTTGATTAAGTGCAGCTGATTTAGCCCTAAAAGCTTTCATTCTGGACACACTAACATCATATTGCTTCTGCAACTGGTCTTGGAGTGCTCTAATGGGAACATCTGGATTTTTATCTATTTGGTCAATGATACCCTTAGACATGAATTTGGAAGTGCAAGCCTTTATATCTCTGGTTTGTAGGCACTTGTGGTTGGGCTCATATGTTCTAACTTCCCAAGTCTCTGAATTCCTAATCTTTGATACTAGTAAGACCCATGGACATTCATCTTCTGCTAATGGTTTGGGCCTACCTCTACCTCCTAAACTTAAACTTGTCTTACCTTTTCCCTTACTGGACTCACTAGGCCCAACTCCTTTTTTACCTTTTCCCTTTGATGGTTTCTTTTTTCCCTTACTGGACTCACTAGGCCCATCACCTTGTGTTGTAAACACTGGAATTCTTCCCATACACTTTGCCCTCACCCTCTCTTTATCATTCCTTACAAACTGCAACTTTCTCCTTGTTTCAATTGAGTGCAGTCTCACTCTTTCTTTCACTTCAGCTGCACTAGAAAACTTTTGACCACAATAGAAGTAATGTTTGTGCACCATGTTTTCTGCTTTCTTATTTGCCTTTTCTATTTCTTTAAGCTTCTTCCTCCTAATCTTTTCAATGTCAGTTTCATCCTCATCTGAACCACTATAAAGGTTTTCATTATCTAACTCCTCTAGATCTTCTTCTATTGGTGCATCATCAATTTCTTCTCCTCTCACTGTGTGTCCCACCCACTCAACATCTTCATCTATATTAAAGTGGTAATCATGCATATCCACATTGATTTCTTCTACATTGTTGTCTTCATCAACAAAATAGTCAAAATCACTATCCTCATCTGAACTAGTGTCACTCTCATCAGTTTCATCCACATCATTTGTTTCATTATTTTCCACAGGCTCAACCAAGTTTTCTAAAGGCTCATAATTCCCTTCCACATTCTCCCTTTCATTCACAACATCACTAGGTCCTGCATTCTCCATTTCATTCACATCAACACTAGGTCCTGCATTCTCCATTACATCACTAGGTCCTGCATTCTCCATTTCAAAGGGATCAAATTCATAGTTCATGTTCAACAGTTCTTCAACAATAGACTCCACAGTCTCAGTCATTGTTGGAGTGGGAGTGGGAATGGTTGGAGTGGGAGTGGGACTGCTTGGAGTGGGAGTGGGACTGCTTGGAGTGGGAGTGCTTGTAGATGGTTTATGGTATTCTAACAACAACCTTTTCTGGGATGGGGGCCTTTTGTTGGATTGGGAGGGAGTGGGAGTGTCAGAGGGTAACTCTTCAATCACCACATTGCTTATAACTGGGGGGTCAAATAAATGAGCAGTTTTGATGTCAAATGTTCACAATATACACTAATCATCTTATCATCCTTAATATACTTAGCCAAACCATGTACATCAATATCATTGCCTAGAGCTCTTAGTCCAATTTCTAAGTCAGTCCCAGGAATCAAATAATGATAGTAAATAGGTTCTTCATCATTAACATAACCTAATTCCTCCATTACATCATTTAACTCATGTACTGAAAACTGATCCATATCAAAGCCATCCACATACGAGATTAACCCATTAACATACCTCCTTTCATCATAGTCTTTAAACTTTCCAGCATGATGTATTTTCATTGAAAACATGGTAGGGTGTCCATCTGGAAAACACAATAACAAAAACAAAGTTAATTAAGCCAAAAATATGCAAAACAATTACAAAATTGGAAAATGTGGTTGTTTTTTTACCGTATGCTTTCAGGGGTGCCTTTCCCTCATGCTTCTCTCGTATTCTCCAACTTTTAACAACCATTGATTTAAAAGACAATAACAATTTTTGGGTTTTGATTTCTAGGGTTTATAAGTGATCGGATTTTTAGTTGGGTTGATTTGGGGTCTCAGTTATGATATTGGAGGGAAATTAATAGGTCAACGTGTGTTGGGTGGGTTTTATATTAAGGGTATCCTGAAAAGACGCAAATACCCTCACAATTAAAAAAGTTAACGATGAAACTAACGGGACATCCAAAATAGGGACTAAAAGAGTGCAACGTTTCAAAAATAGGTATCTGTGGGGTAATTAAAATGACTTAGGGACTAAACTTGCAATATGGGCATACCACAGGGACCATCCGTGTAATTTTGTCTTTGGTTTTTAAAATAGTTAATTGCATTTTTGGTCTTTGTGGTTTGGTCAAATTGCAAGTTTTGTTCCCAAAACTTTGAAAGTGCAGCGATAGTCCTTATTTTAAAGTTTGGGTTGCATTTTTTGTCTTTTTTATGTGAAATGATCAAATTACCCTTGTCTTTTTCTAAAGAAGACAAAGGGTATTTTAGTCATTTAACTTTTTTCAAAGACCAAAAATG